>JAWPHD010002862.1:0-238076 GCA_037043455.1 Cyrtodaria siliqua | reverse complement strand
AGTCTTAAAAGGATGTCGAATAACACGAGCCCCATTAACGACGGATTTACAGTTGAGTTTTATAAATTATTCTGGAGAGATAGTGAACACTTTTTAGTTAGATCAATAAATTATGCTTACTTAAGGGGTGAATTTATTTAAAATTGCTATATTTTGCCTTGTTAAGATGATAGGCCTTCATTTTCCATCCGATCTTTACCAAATTTTACCAGATTGTTAATATCAATATAAGCTCTGACAAATTCGAAAAACAGCCAGATTGGACCATTTACAAAGGAGTTATGGCCCTTGATTTTCTAAAATATGCTATATTTTGGTCTCATTAAGACGAAAGAGCCTTCATTTGAAAATTTTCAGGGATGATCAGTACCAAGCCTAGTTGTACATATCATCACCGAGTTCCGGTTGAATGATTTTGTTATGTCCCTTTAGAGGCTTTGTTACACAAACTTTGTCCTGACTAGTTCTCCTGAACCCCTGGCCGGATTAAAATGAAACTTTTTAGGGATGATCAGTTTCAGGTCTAGTTGTGCAAATCATCGCCGTGTTCCGGTTGAATGATTTTTGGCAGAGTTATGGCCCTTTAAAGGTTTTAATACACAAACTTTGTCTGGACTAGTTCTCCTGAACCCCTCGCCAGATTTCAACGAAACTTTACAGGAATGATCAACACAAAGCCTAGTTGTGCATATCGTCGTCGCTTTTCGGGTTCAATCCTCCGTGGTGCCACTGAGTTTCGTCGGTGTGTTCTTGGGCAAGACACTTTCCCTTAGCCTCGTCTTTCAGATGGGGACGTAAACGGGCGGTCTCGTGTATTGGTCTATCCTCCAAGCACGTTAAAGAACCATAGGAATCTATTCGATAATAAGAGTAGGGCACGGTTCCCGGATTCCTATGTTTCCTTCCCCTCTCTCTGGGGCGGCTCTATATAAGCTATGCTGTGTTGATGAGCCGTTAAACAACATTTATTCGGTTTATAGATTTTTGACCCTTTAAAGGTTTTTGATACACAAACTTTTTCCGGGCTAATTCTCCTGAACCCCTGCCTGGATTTCAACGAAACTTGACAAGGATGATCAATATCGAGTCTAGTTGTGCACATCATCACCATATTCTGGTTGAATTTTTTTTGGCAGAGTTATGGCCCTTTAAAAAAGGTTTTAATAGACAAACTTTGTCCAGAGTAGTCTCTTCTGAACTCCTTGCCGGATTTCAACGAATCTTGGTGGGGATCAGTACCAAGCCTAGTTGCACCTGTCATTTCTGTGTTCTGGTTAGAATGAATTTTGGCAGAGTTATGACTCCTTGAAGGTTTCAATACACTAACTTTGTACCGACTAGTTCTCCTGAACCTCTGGCTGGATTTCAACAAAACTTAGCAGGGATGATCAGTACCAAGCCTAGTTGCGTATATCATCGCCATGTTCCGGTTGAATGATATTACACATAAACTTTGTTTAGCCAGTAGCTCTCTCTTGGGCCTCTTGTTTTAAAGATGATCTATCGTGAATTATCGAAAATTAATAAAAAAATTACAAAGCATGAGAGCTTAAAATAAAGCCTGTGGCCTAGCACCAATTCATCATTGCGTTTTATAAGCGAATAATATTAAACCATGGTTTGATCAATCGTGTTATAAAGTAAGAAATCTCTATCATAAAGCTAGAAAGTTGTATAATAAATACAAAACGCCGTATTATAAAATGTTTCTTAAATCCGTAAGTAAACAATATAAAAACACCTTATCTACTAGCTATAATCGCTACCGGAACGATAGAATAATCATGTTAAAACGAATAAAGCATTCAGAACTTAAGAAATTCTGGAACATTATAAATCCGAATACCAAACAAAATAACACTAAAGCCTCTATTGAAGATTTTTATAACTTTTTTAAAAATATAAACGGTCAAAACAATGCTAGTTCACATGTAACAGCCGCCGTTTTTTTTTTGCCGCGCCGGTTTTTGGCAAAAACAGCAAGTAATTCCAAATGAGCTAGGGCGCTTTCGACTATATCATATGAAAGCATATATCAAATGATTGTAAAATTATATTCTATTTCATCGGGGACACTTAAATTTTTCCGAGAAATTTGACGCGAAGTTGACCTTTCCCATGGGAAAAACCTATTTTCCCATGGGAAAGATCATTTCCCATGGGAAAACCTATTTTCCCATGAGAAATGGTTTGGGCAGTTTTCCCATGGGAAAAATAAAAAGTATTTATCTTTCAATATAATGTCAAAATAGTATGCGGCTTTCATATTTAGGGTCTATGATGAAGTTTTACAGCGATACTAGCACTTTGATATTTTCCCATGGGAAAGAAAACATATTCCCATGGTTGTAATTTGGGAAAATTTTCCCATGGGAAAATGAGTTACTTCTTAATAGCTAAAAGAACATTGCAAAGCCTGCAAACATCTTTCATTGCAGTGTTGACATATAAATATGCCCTTATGTTTATAATTTAATGAAATAAAAACTTTCCCAAAATAAAATGGGAAAATTTTCCCAAATTGATTTGGGAAAATTCTCCCATTTTTTGACTGGGAAAATTCTCTAAATATTTTTTAAGGAAATGAAAAAAAAGAAAATTTTACCAAACCTGAAAGACTATAACAAATATGCCAAATAAGTAATAGTCAAAATATCAAACAAGAAATGTCACAGTAAGTGACAAATGCCCCCCGAAGTGACCTGTAAGTGTGACATTGACCTTGGAGCAATATGAAACCAACAGATATATTTGAAAATAATTAAAAAAAAAAAAAAAAAAAAAAAAAAAAAAATATTAAAAATAAAAAAATAAAATATATAATATTATTTAAAAAAAAATCGTCTTATTGTGGTGAGCACTTGTGCCAAGTAATTTGAAAATCCGTCCAGGAATGCCAGAGTTATTGACCGGACACAATTTGACCTTTGACTTATGTGTGACCTTGATCTTAAAGCCACGGACCTGGATTTTTTGCGCGACACATCATGTTGTTGTGGTGAGCACTTGTGCCAAGTTAATTCAAAATCTGTCAAGAAATGACAGTTATTGACCCGACATGATTTGACGTTTGACCTCTAAGTGTGACCTTGACCTTGGAGCGACGGACCTGGATTTTGTGTGCGACATGTCGTCTGGTTATGCTGAGCACTTGTGCCAAGTTATTTGAATATCCGTCCAGGAATGCCAGAGTTACTGATTGGGCACAATTTGACCTTTGACCTCTACATGTGACCTTGACCTTGGAGCCACGGACCTGGGTTTTGTGCACGCCACGTCATCTAGTTGTGGTGAGCAATTGTGCCAAGTTATTTTAAAATCTGTCCAAGAATGTCAGAGTTATTAACCGGACACGAAAGCACTTTGTTTTGACCTTTCACCTCTAAGTGTGACCTTGACCATGGAGCCACGGACCTGAATTTTGTGCGCGACACGTCGTATAGTTGTGTTGAGCAATTGTGCCAAGTTATTTGAAAATCTGTCCATGAATGTCAGAGCTATTAACCGGACACGAAAGCACTTTGTTTTGACCTTTGACCTCTAAGTGTGATCTTGACCCTGGATTTTGTGCGCGACACGTCGTCTTGTTGTTGTGAGCAATTGTGCGAAGTTATTTGAAAATCCGTCCATTATTGTCAGAGTTATGAAGCGGACACGATTGTACAGACGAACGGACAACCTTTGACCTCTAAGTGCGACCTTGATCTTGCAGCCACGGACCTGGATTTTGTGCGCGACACGTCTTGTTGTGGCGAGCAATTGTGCGAAGTTATTTGAAAATCCGTCGATTATTGTCAGAGTTATGAAGCGGACACGATTGTACAGACGAACGGGGACGAACAGTCACGAACGGACAGACAGTGCGACTACTATATGCCACCCTTGGGGGGCATAAACAAAATTGTAATCTGCCAGTTTGTTTAAGATTGAATATTTTAACTCACTCAGATCTTATTTTAACTCAAAATCTCGGATTCAGTATGATGTGTTGCCTTGCGATTGGTCCTTAACATAGTAATGTGACTTGTAATGTGACTTGTGCATAGCATGACAGTTATTGATACTGCACTGTTTTTTCCCATGGGAACCCTGTTTTCCTACATACCATTGAGCTCGACTTGTAAGTGAGGAAGTGTCGATTTTTACGGATGTCGGGAGGTGTACAGTACTGGTTCTACCCAGGAAAAGTATTGTGCCGCCACCACAAAAAATCGACCGTCATATATAACATTGTGTGTATTGAAAAGGACGTAAAACACCACACAAACAAACAAACTACATTATTTCGGAAAAATATTTAATTATTTTTCATTCATTTTATATCCTTACACTATAATGCGTTTATCGAGGCAATGTCAAATGCCCTAAACTTTGACCTACTAGCCCAAACATGAATAGAAATCATTGGTTTAACAGGGGTGCTATTTCCGTAAAGTTCCATGATTGTATATCTAACAGTGACAAATTACAGTGCAAGGAGTGTTTCTCAGAATTGGGTCATTGTCAGGTTAATGTGACCTTGATGATCAACTGATCCCAAAAGCAATAGGCTTCCACCTATCTTAAAGGGCAATATACCAACGAAGTTTTATATGGTGTTATGCTTTCAGAGTTATCTCGCAGAATGCATATTTATTAAGATCATTGCATCCTTGACTTTTAACCCAAAAACAAAAGGTTTCTACGCTCACCAAGGGGCAGTTTATCTATGACGTTTCATGAATGTGGGTGTCATGGTTTTGAAGTTATCACACAATGTATATTTCCATGTAAGGGATGGCAACCTTGACACTTGACCTACCAAGCGTAGAAAATAACATGTTTCCTTTCCTCAAGGGCAATATACCTATGGTTTTCGAGCTCATTCAAGATTTCATTGCTACTAACGATCTTTGCAAATTTGGTAAAGATCAAATAATAAAAGAAGTTGATAAGAGTGTTCACAAGGCAGAATATCATATGGCATTTTTTAAAGCAAAAACAAGGGCCATAACTCCAGCATATATGTTCCGATCTGGCTGGTTTTTGAACTTGTCCGATCTTTTATTGATATTAACGAGCTGTGTTAGTTTGATACAGATCAAGTGCTTAAGTGTTAACAAGGCAGAAAATCACACTTTTCAGCAAAACAAGGGCCACAACGTCGGTGTTACAAATCCGATCTGGCTGGTTTTCGAACTGATCTGAGCTTTCATTGATATAAATACACTGGCAAAGTTTCGTCAATGTCAAATACAAAATTCAGATGCCAGAGTGTAAACAAGGCTTGATTTAGCATTTTTTAGCAAAACAAGTGCCATAACTCTGGTGTTACTGATCCGATCTGGCTGATTTTCAAAATCGTTTGAGCTTCCATTAATATAAAAACATTGACAAAGTTTCATGAAGATCCAATACAAAATGAAGGTGCTAGAGTGTAAACAAGGCTTACTATGGCATTTTTCAGCAAAACAAGGGCCATAACTCTTGTGTTACTAATCATATCTTGATGGTTCTCGAACTCATCCGAGCTTTTATTGATATAAAGACACTGGCAGAGTTTCGTAAACATCCAATTAATTCAGTGAACTCTTTTCGCTTTTCACACTGTGTTGCATATCATATTCAGTGAGATTTTTCCTAGACCACACTTGAGTATAACCTTTTAAGAGTTTGCTTCAATAAGATCGAGGATAATTTTGACAATGAGTGAAATCAACGAATGTGACGACAACAACATTTACAGTATTGACTTGTGTTGTACGGTAAATGAAACCAAAATCATTTGAGTAAAACAATCATTTTTTTAGCATATTCTAGTGTTTATTGTGTATCAAGGCATGTTCAATTTTGCGTGAATTATTGTGTTGTAAATGAAATGATTACTTATATCACATGATGTTATACATTTTGCATCAATGTTGTATATTTAATATGCCCAATATACTAAGATTTCTAACGAAATGGTTATAATTGTTAGCTCTACTGACCGAAGGCCAGCCGAGATTATGGGATAACGAGTTGTCCGTCGTCCATTAACTTTTGTCTTGTTTACGCGATAGGGACTTCATTATTACTTGGATGTTTACGAAACTCTGCCAGTGTCATTATATCACTAACAGCTCGGATGAGTTCGAGAACCATCAAAATCGGATTAGTAACACAAGAGTTATGGCCCTTGTTTTGCTGAAAAATGCCATATTAAGCCTTGTTTACACTCTAGCACCTTCATTTTGTATTGGATCTTTATGAAACTTTGTCAATGTTTTTATATCAATGGAAGCTCAGAGGATTTTGAAAATCAGCCAGATCGGATCAGTAACACCAGAGTTATGGCACTTGTTTTGCTAAAAAATGCTAAATCAAGCCTTGTTTACACTCTTGCATCTGAATTTTGTATTTGACCTTGACGAAACTTTGCCAGTGTATTTATATCAATGAAAGCTCAGATCAGTTCGAAAACCAGCCAGATCAGATTTGTAACACCGACGTTGTGGCCCTTGTTTTGCTGAAAAGTGTGATTTTCTGCCTTGTTAACACTCTAGCACTTGATCTGTACCAAACTAACACAGCTCGTTAATATCAATAAAAGATCGGACAAGTTCAAAAACCAGCCAGATCGGAACATATATGCTGGAGTTATGGCCCTTGTTTTTGCTTTAAAAAATGCCATATGATATTCTGCCTTGTGAACACTCTTATCAACTTCTTTTATTATTTGATCTTTACCAAATTTGCATAGATCGTTAGTAGCAATGAAATCTTGAATGAGCTCGAAAACCATAGGTACATCGCCCTTGAGGAAAGGAAACATGTTTTTTTCTACGCTTGGTAGGTCAAGTGTCAAGGTTGCCATCCCTTATATGGAAATACACATTGTGTGATAACTTCAAAACCATGACACCCACATTCATGAAACGTCATAGATAAATTGCCCCTTGGTGAGCGTAGAAACCTTTTGTTTTTGGGTTAAAAGTCAAGGTTGCAATGATCTTAATAAATATGCATTCTGCGAGATAACTCTGAAAGCATAACACCATATAAAACTTCGTTGGTATATTGTCCTTTAAGATAGGTGGAAGCCTATTGCTTTTGGGATCAGTTGATCATCAAGGTCACATTAACCTGACAATGACCCAATTCTGAGAAACACTCCTTGCACTGTAATTTGTCACTGTTAGATATACAATCATGGAACTTTACGGAAATAGCACCCCTGTTAAAACAATGACTTCTATTCATGTTTGGGCTAGTAGGTCAAAGTTTAGGGCATTTGACATTGCCTCGATAAACGCATTAAAGTGTAAGGATATAAAATGAATGAAAAATAATTAAATATTTTTCCGAAACAATGTAGTTTGTTTGTTTGTGTGGTGTTTTACGTCCTTTTCAATACACACAATGTTATATATGACGGTCGATTTTTTTGTGGTGGCGGCAGACCACCCATACTTTTCCTGGGTAGAACCAGTACTGTACACCTCCCGCCATCCGTAAGAATCGACACTTCCTCACTTACAAGTCGAGCTCAATGGTATGTAGGAAAATTGGGTTCCCATGGGAAAAAACAGTGCAGTATCAATAACTGTCATGCTATGCACAAGTCACATTACAAGTCACATTACTATGTTAAGGACCAATCGCAAGGCAACACATCATACTGAATCCGAGATTTTGAGTTAAAATAAGATCTGAATGAGTTAAAATATTCAATCTTAAACAAACTGGCAGATTACAATTTTGTTTATGCCCCCCAAGGGTGGCATATAGTAGTCGCACTGTCTGTCCGTTCGTGACTGTTCGTCCCCGTTCGTCTGTACAATCGTGTCCGCTTCATAACTCTGACAATAATCGACGGATTTTCAAATAACTTCGCACAATTGCTCGCCACAACAAGACGTGTCGCGCACAAAATCCAGGTCCGTGGCTGCAAGATCAAGGTCGCACTTAGAGGTCAAAGGTTGTCCGTTCGTCTGTACAATCGTGTCCGCTTCATAACTCTGACAATAATGGACGGATTTTCAAATAACTTCGCACAATTGCTCACAACAACAAGACGACGTGTCGCGCACAAAATCCAGGGTCAAGATCACACTTAGAGGTCAAAGGTCAAAACAAAGTGCTTTCGTGTCCGGTTAATAACTCTGACATTCTTGGACAGATTTTAAAATAACTTGGCACAATTGCTCACCACAACTAGACGACGTGTCGCGCACAAAATTCAGGTCCGTGGCTCCATGGTCAAGGTCACACATAGAGGTGAAAGGTCAAAACAAAGTGCTTTCGTGTCCGGTTAATAACTCTGACATTCTTGGACAGATTTTAAAATAACTTGGCACAATTGCTCACCACAACTAGATGACGTGGCGTGCACAAAACCCAGGTCCGTGGCTCCAAGGTCAAGGTCACATGTAGAGGTCAAAGGTCAAATTGTGCCCAATCAGTAACTCTGGCATTCCTGGACGGATATTCAAATAACTTGGCACAAGTGCTCAGCATAACCAGACGACATGTCGCACACAAAATCCAGGTCCGTCGCTCCAAGGTCAAGGTCACAATTAGAGGTCAAAGGTCAAATCATGTCGGGTCAATAACTGTCATTTCTTGACAGATTTTGAATTAACTTGGCACAAGTGCTCACCACAACAACATGATGTTGCGCGCAAAAAATCCAGGTCACTGGCTTTAAGGTCAAGGTCACACATAGGTCAAAGGTCAAATTGTGTCCGGTCAATAACTCTGGCATTCCTGGACGGATTTTCAAATTATTTGGCACAAGTGCTCACCACAATAAGACGATTTTTTTTTAAATAATATTATTTATTTTATTTTTTTATTTTTAATATTTTTTATTTTTTTTATTTTTTTTTTTTTAAAATTATTTTCAAATATATCTGTTGGTTTCATATTGCTCCAAGGTCAATGTCACACTTACAGGTCACTTCGGGGGGCATTTGTCACTTACTGTGACATTTCTTGTTTGATATTTTGACTATTACTTATTTGGCATATTTGTTATAGTCTTTCAGGTTTGGTAGAATATTCTTTTTTTTCATTTCCTTAAAAAATATTTAGAGAATTTTCCCAGTCAAAAAATGGGAGAATTTTCCCAAATCAATTTGGGAAAATTTTCCCAATAACATTTGGGGAAATTTTCCCATTAACAATTTGGGAGAATTTTCCCATTTTATTTTGGGAAAGTTTTTATTTCATTAAATTATAAACATAAGGGCATATTTATATGTCAACATTGCAATGAAAGATGTTTGCAGGCTTTGCAATGTTGTTTTAGCTATTAAGAAATAACTCATTTTCCCATGGAAGAATTTTCCCAAATTACAATATCAAAGTGCTCGTATCGCTGTAAAACTTCGTCATAGACCCTAAATATGAAAGCCGCATACTATTTTGACATTATATTGAAAGATAAATACTTTTTATTTTTCCCATGGGAAAACTGCCCAAACCATTTCCCATGGGAATATATTTTCTTTCCCATGGGAATATATTTTCCCATGGGAAATGGTCTTTCCCATGGGAAAATAGGTTTTCCCATGGGAAAATAGGTTTTCCCATGGGAAAATAGGCTTTTCCCATGGGAAAGGTCAACTTCGCGTCAAATTTCTCGGAATTTTTTTAAGTGTCACCGATGAAATAGAATATAATTTTACAATCATTTAATATATGCTTTCATATGATACAGTCGAAAGCGCCCTAGCTCATTTGGAATTACTTGCTGTTTTTGCCAAAAACCGGCGCGGCAAAAAAAAAACGGCGGCTGTTACATGTGAACTAGCATTGTTTTGACCGTTTATATTTTTAAAAAAGTTATAAAAATCTTCAATAGAGGCTTTAGTGTTATTTTGTTTGGTATTCGGATTTATAATGTTCCAGAATTTCTTAGGTTCTGAATGCTTTGTTCGTTTTAACATGATTATTCTATCGTTCCGGTAGCGATTATAGCTAGTAGATAAGGTGTTTTAATATTGTTTACTTACGGATTTAAGAAACATTATATAATACGGCGTTTTGTATTTATTATACAACTTTCTAGCTTTAAGATAGAGATTTCTTACTTTATAACACGATTGATCAAACCATGGTTTAATATTATTCGCTTAGCATATCCGAATGATTCTTGAGAGCATGTCTCGAACAGTTTATTTATGCTCCCAACAATATCATCAACATCTTCTTTGGTAATAAGACATTTTTCAGACATCATATTAATTTTCATCTCAATTTCAGCCACTCGTAATATATCAAAATGTTCAATAAAACGATCGGATTTATCAAAGTCCCACAACTTAGTATTTTGTTTGGCGGTTGGGTTGTTTATTGGTGTTTGTTGAATAAACTCTTGACTAGTAGTAAAATTAATAAATACAGGACAGTGCACGTCAGAATATAGTTAAGAAAAATTTAATACTTCAATTTTGTTAATATATTCAAAATTGTATGCACTGGATATAAAATAATCAATTGTGCTTTTATTTTTACAGGTAAACTTAGGATTGGATGCATCGCACTCTTATCGCCCATTTAGAATAAATAAATAATTATTTTTACACAGGTCTAGCAGTTTATTGCCAAATGAATTTACAGTTGTATCAGCACTGTTTCTATTTAATTGCACGTTGTTTAATCTTCCAAAGCATTGAAGCACCATGCCACATTCATCTTGTAAACTATGTAAACCGTACAAGTCTGCGATATGTTCATCAATAATAGCATAGTCGCGTGAAATGCTAGTTCTAGAGTCAAAGTCTCCAAACAGTAGAATGTTTTTTGAATTATTACAGTATTTTAGTATTTCAGTTTGAAGTTCAACGTATGGATCCTCAGTAACATACTTAGAACCATTTGGCAGTATATATACTATACCGCATTTAAGATCTTCATCGGTACATGTAGGAATTAACTGTTTCGAAATCGTAAAACAAAAAACAAATAAAGCAAGATTTCGTTGTCAACATTTATAAAAGTCATTAATTCATTTTTTTACGATTAATGCTATGTCACATGATCTGCGTGAGCATCGAACCCGTGTTATATTATGTAAAAATACTGAATAACCGGGTATATCAATTGTATCAACGTCATCAGTTTTACTTTCTTGAATTCCAATAATATCATGGTCATTAACCAAATTAAAAAAATCAGGACATTTCAATTTAGAAACTAATCCGCATACGTTCAATGATAAAACGTTTACGCTATTGTACCGTTAATAAATGGTTCATGACTTTCACATGAGTTCCCATTGTCATTGCCCGTCGATTGAGAACAAAAAGCTTTCTCCCACGCAAAAGCTTTCTCCCACGCAATCCTACAAGTCACTCGCGATCGTCTGTTCACCGGACGTGTCATCATGGGGCGTGTCCCCATTCGCAAGGCCATTGTATCCGCAGGGGGCTTCTCAACGTTATGTGATCGAGTGGCGTAAGGTGGTGTTATAACGTATTGGGTGGAGAAATAATGACTGAATGAGTTAATTGAATTGAATAGAATCTTGTTTAACGGCTCATCAATACATTATAGGTTATTTAGAGCCGCCCCAGAGAAAGTGGCTGGTGGTATTAAAACTTAGTGAGTGGCGAAATAATGAATAAATAAGGAAATTGAATTGAATTGAATATTGTTTAACGGCTCACCAACACATAATAGATTATTTAGGGCCACCATTGAGACAAGGTAACGTGGTATTATAACTGAGTAGTGAAATAACGACTAAATAAAGACATTGAACTGAACTGAATATGGTTTAACGACTCATCAATACATTTGAATTATTTAGAGCCGCCACAGAGAAAATGGAGGGCACATATAAATCCAGGAACCTGACATATTCTATCGAATAAATTCGTGTGGTTTGGAGGATAGACTGCGATACACGGTACCGTCCAGTTTACATCTGACGGACTCATGTTTAAGTTTAAATTGTGTGTATTTGATTGATTTGCCCAAGGGTCTTTTCAGACTTATTGCAACGTTTTATATGTACATTTGTTCAGTTTATGGAGGATGACCTCCAACCTCCATACACCTATGACGAGGCAAATACATTTTCTATTTGTTCCCCAAATCCATGTTCAGTCGAGTTCGTGAAATTCTAAAACTAGAAAAAAGGAGGAAAAACACTAGAAGGGCATAAGGGATCGACCATTTTGATTTCTGGGTAGAGCCTGGGATTTTCCTTTCAATATTTTGTTTTCATTTCTTTAAAGCCGGGATTTTTATTTAACCTTATACACTGGCCAGATTATTATTTTACCTCAGCTTGAAAGCTAGAATTTTTTTAAGTTTTACCATGGTCAGTGAAACTTGAAATATGTCATCGTACTGTACCATCAAGGACACTGGTAGACACATGATCCATAACTCTGTATGGCATTTAAGCAAAAGCATGGCCCTTTTATTACTTTGAATTTCTGGTTTAATTTTTTTTTGACAAGTCCATTTATTTTAAAAACTGAAACTGAAAGTCGTACATCAACAAAACTTCAGTAAAGCTTGGAATATCAAGGGCACTGGCATGACTATTAGACACATGTTCCATATTAACTCTGTATTGCATTTAAGCAAAGTTATGTTATATTTTCGATTTCAACATTTTTTAAAATGTTTAGGCAAGTCCTTTATTTCAATAGGTGATTGTTAATTATTAATAAAACTTCAGTAGAGCGTGGATGCTAGTAGACACATGTTCCATAACTCTGTATTGCATTTTAGCAGAGTTATGGCCCTTTTTCTGGATAAATATGTTTTGTATTTTAGGAAATGTGTAGCCTCTTTTCGACTTAGAATTTCTCTTATTTTATTTGTTGTCAAGTCCATTTATTTCAATAACCACTAGCCATATATCTCTGTCAAAGGAGCTTGATAAGTGTCATCACTTACAGACACATGTTTCATAACTTTTTATTTCATTGAGGCCAGATGATATTTCGTTTTTCAACTTAGAGTTTCAGTTAAAGTTTTTTAAGCAGCTTCATATATTGCAATGAAACTCACTGCATACATCCAATAACAATGGTAAGCCTGCAAATGTCATTCGCCCCATAAACCCCACACCCTCTCGACTCCTACTGCACCACCACCATCACCCCAGATAGACAAATATTTATTCTATTATTTTTGGTTCTTTCCGGGGTATTGAAGGTCTTGCTTTGATATTTGGTATATACGTTTACTAACCACCCGCTACCCGCACACCTATACGCTCGCCTCAGTCACCACCACCTATTAACCTCCACAATTAAGACTTGACCTTGTGAATGAACTGGCACCATGGTTGGTGAGACAGAAGTGTCAGTGACCTTGTTTAAAATTGACTTTGAATAGTGGTGAATGCTGTCCTTTCGACAGCTCTTGTTTAATATGGATATTTCTATGTGAGCCACATTTTGCTCTTCTTAATTATGAATTGATTGGATGTTTTGTTTGGTGGTGTAGGGGATTGTCTTGTACTGGGCAATGACTACCATGTTCCATACCATTTTTCTTAACACTGGCATATAGCGCATAGCTTTGTCTATAACCTGGCATTGCATGACGCTGTATCTGCTTCTTAAGTCCACTTACTTGTTGGTGATATGCACAAAGTCCATCGCACAAGTACCAGGACCCTTGTATTGTAATACTACCATGACCGCTGCATACCACATTGATTACTAACATGTCCAAAGTACATCACATGTATAGCTATCATGGCGACTCTGTACCTCATTTTCTACTACCATTACCATTGTATATCACAGTTAGTACTACCATGAGTACTAAGACGAAATACTACATGTATTACTACCATGACCACTGAATACCCCATGTATTACTGCCATGAGCTATGCATACTACATTTATTACTACCATGACCACTGATACCATATTTATTAATAATATACCTCATGTCAAACACCCATGTTAAATGTCCATATACTGTTATTTTCCAAGTTTTGTAATATCTCAAATCGCTTGTAATGTCTCTATGGAGGGAGTCACAGAATAATAGTCTTTTTTGTAATGCCACCCGAGTATAATTACTGTCTTACGATTGTGAAGTCAATGCAAGTTTATAATTATGTATTGGGATGTCCTATGATAAACAGTGTATGTATACATACGCAAATGAAAATCAGTGAGCATTTACTAAAATAGCTAACACAGTTTGCACAACTTTTTGAAGATGATTTGAAGTTTACTCGTGAGTTCACAGCTAAAGATTCCGAAAGAACACAAAAAACCACCCGCCAAAACATATTTTTAGGTGTTGAGAATAGTGATTTTGAACAGAGAGAAGTAACCATGTTTTCTCATGTTTTATTTCAAAGGAATATTTAGCAGAAACAAATATCTTTTTCAAACATATTTTTCAGTATAATAAAATAAATAGCCTTAGAAGGTTAACAAACATTCACTGTCACCCTCACATGGTTGCAATATTTGCATACTACCATGACCAATGTATATCACATTTAGGTCGTTATTTTTTATTATTTGTTTTAAGAACCATCAATACAGATAATAGCTGTAGGAGGAAGGAAAAAAACACAAAAAAAACTATCAAATTCCCTATGGAAAAATAAAATACCTAATTTCGTTTTGTCGTAGGAAGGTTCGTTAAAAGAATTATCAAAAAGTATTGGCCTTATTACAACCATGAATTATGTATACCACTTTAATTATAACCATGACTTTATATGAATATCATGTTCATTACTACCATGATCAATGTATACCAAATTACTACCGTGATCATTTTATAACACTTTATACAACACATTTACTACCACCATTGCCAGCGTATACCACATTTATAACTGCCATGACTAATGTATACTACATGTATAACTACCATGATCTATGTACGTCACATTTATTACAATCATGAATACTATCACCGTCTTCTGCAATTCATTTCGATACACTTCTGAGCAGAGGCTGTGGATGTAGCCAGAATCTGACATTTCCATGTTGAATCCAGTGGCTGATGAAGTAGATCTACATTGATCAAATAAACTGAAGACGGAGCCAGACTATTTCTTTCCTCTAATTGGACTCGCAGCCAGATTATTTTTTTCCATGAATGTGAGAGAAGACTGGATTATTTTTATTCAACAATTTGAGTGACTGTTTTCAGGAAATATCCCAGCCCCCTACCCCCCAACACACAGAAATAAAATTGGTCGGTACCTAAGAAGCTTTTTACGCATGGTTTCGGATCTGTAAGTAAAATCATATATATAAATATCAATGTAATATGGATAAACAACTGTTTTCTTTACAACCTAGAAAAGGGCCAAAAATAGTTGTGCAGTATGATAATTCAGTGACAATTAATTCACTAACGGCGCAATAGGATACCAAGTTAAATTGCGTAACGTAATAATCTGCACTGAGGTTTATTAACCATAAATCAAAGTTTTGCTCAACCCGGGCTAGGGGGCGTGCATATATCAAGCAAATTTCACAACCGTTCATGAACAGTCTCAATCAAACCGAGACTGCAATATTTCGTATTTATCGTGTTCGGCCGTTTCCAAAGGTCCACTCTCATACCCTTTTATAAAATAGGGTTAATTATGTAACAATAATGAACGAACGAATGGATGAATGAATGAATGAATGAATGAATGAATGAATGAATGAATGAATGAATGAATGAATGAATGAATGAACGAACGAACGAACGAACGAACGAACGAACGAACGAACCAAGAACGAACGAACAAAACGGACGAACGAACGAATAAATAAATAATAGTGACTGGTGATGATGATCGATAATTCCCATGAAGACCTAAACAACGGGCATCTAGTTTTACTTATAATAGAATTTACTAATAATATAATTAAATCTTTGAAAAAATAAGAAGAAGCAATGAAACTTCAGAATGGTATTTAATTATTTAAAGTCAACACGATACTGGATTAATATATTTAAGTAAGGTTCTTATCCCTCGCCACTATTTCAAACATATTATTTACTAGGAATTAACACATATTACTGGAAAACAACTTAGTAGTCTGTGTGTGTGTGTGTGTGTGTGTGTGTGGATAAGTTTGTTTAGGATAAGTTCGGAATGGGGTGGGGAGGGGGAAGTTCACATTAATAAGGGGAAGGTGTTTGTAATTGTGCAGACTCGAGTTTTACACGCCCCAAAATTATAATGAATTATAAATAATAAGAAGATAATGTTGGCCATTAACTATCGTGAAAGGTAAAATAGAACATCTGAACAATCATTATTATTTTCAACACAGTTATTATTGTCTACATGTTTCATTTGAAAAAGACCTGCCATTATCGTCATGTTTTAAAGTGGGCATGTCCAATACAGGGTATGGAGTAATACTTAATCTTCCGTCTATGCTGGGATGGCAGTGTATGTTTTCATAGCACCTCCATCCCCAGACAAATGCCCCTCCTTTTTTTTTTTACAAAGACAGTTGAAATTTTATAATGAACATGCCATAATCTCAGGTGACATGACGTCCAATATACAATATATTGAGTATTACTTAATCTTATTCAAGGCCAGTTGACATTCTTGACAATACCCCAAAAGTTCCAGCTTTGGGTGTTTTCATAACAATCTTTTGGGGCATGCAAACTTGATCTCAGCAATAAAGATACCACACCTAATTCGCAGATTCATTGAGAAGACGATAGAAACAGCAACTACAATAACTATCAACATGACTGGGTAAGTAAATACATTCGGGTGTTTAGTATGTTAACTCTAGTGAAAAAAAATAAAACTATACATTTTGTGTTATTTTATATTATCTTTATATTTCTTAAAATATGCTAAACAGCCCAAATCCACGGTTTAAACACTAATAAGTTTTGTCACATAACATGGCTTCTGGGAGTGTAATAAAGCCATGACTTATTTCTCGTAATACACTAGTGTATTACAGATGTAAATGAGGACCGAATCGCTGTGTTTTTATACAGTAAAACATTTAATCCTAGTTGTTTGAATGGTATATCATACGATACGTTCAGACACCTTAACTGTTTATCATTATTTCAAATCTTACTTCATAAAATGCACAATAGTAACGTTAAATTTGGTTTAAGGTGTCGTATTATTTGTAGGGCAAAAGCATTTACAGCCGCGTAACGTACCGCGTCATGTAAACAACAAAACGACGTCATGATTTCTCTTACAAATTACCGCCCTATATAAGGTAAATTGACAGAGAAACTATCACGTCGTCGGTGTGTTAAGTGATAAACAGAATCTTAAATTCGTGACTGTGTATTACTGACTTTAACAAACGAGTTGGATAAAAAAATTGGTTACTCGGCAGAGCCTCGTATCCAATCATTTTATCCAACTCGTTTATTAAAATCAGTAATACACAGTCACTCATGTAAGATCCTCTATATAAGACAGTATAGATTATGCATTAAAATATGAAACAGTCCGACTCCGTCCACATATATATGATCAGTAGACAAATTAAACATAGTTCATACAATTACATATAATCAGTATAAATGCAATGTGGCTACAAACCTATTTTTTTCTCTTTAAACAATATCTGTATATGAACAGAACAGGACAGAACAGAACATATATTTTATTTATGTATCATCGCATAAGTAATGGTGTGAACATACGCAGTCCTTATAACAGTATGTTTCACCTACATGTGAAAGGCAAGAAGGCCAGGTTGAAAGTAGTATGGGAAAATAATGACACATAAAACATAATTTGATCGAAAATGGGCATTTATTTATAATGCCATAAAACATTAATATACTGAAGATAGTTATTAAAAATTAACGGCTTAATAAGTATTACAGTGTAATTATTTTTTTCATATCTGGACGAAAGAAAAACGCCCTACTAATTGTACAGGTGTAAAAAATTAAACAAAAAAGACAGTAAAGACATACATGTATGACCTTAAATATAATCTATGACAGTAAACATAATTGTCATCTGTAATTAAAATAAAGTATAGACAATAAACGTAAATGACTATGAAAAGAGTCGCAATCAATACTAAGAAAAGAACACACAAAAAATACTGCAGATGAGGTGGAATAGAGAATTATTTTTTCATATCAGGGCGAGAAAAAAACGCCAAAAGGAAACGCCGCACAGATGAAAATTTGGCCTTCAGGGTATGAACATGGTGTTATAACAATATATATATATTGGTGTAAAATTAACACGCAATAAATACAGATAGTAAAAAATAGTGAAACATGGATAATGTTATTTCTAATTGATAAATATTCCACGGATGAACACCGTGTTGGCATATACTGCAAAAATCCTCACCATAACTGAGATCTCACAGACTAGCGGTGAAGCAACTTGCTGTCTCATACAGTCATTGACAAGTGTTCAAGATTAACGGTGAAACGACTTGCTGTCTCATACAGTCATGTGTCTAACACTCAGGGTGAAATTACTTGATGTCTCATATAGACAAGTATACAAAATTAATAGAAAAAGGTGTGCCAACCAAAGATCTTAGATACCAACATAAGTAGAAGCAATAGTAAACAATGTGTATTACATCGTCATACAATATCATGGTTTCATTGCATGCATGTAAACACATATAATAAAGTTGACAGTATATGCGGCTGTATGAAATTCAATATGAAAATGTGTTGACTCTTGATAGTACCATTACGTTATAGTAATTAAACGGCCTAATGGCGAAACAATAAATTGCGTAAGAGCAATTATCGTCTCAGCGGGGATACTAATTACCATATACCACGGATTCCAGACGTGTACATGTAGCAGTGTATACAATTAACGTCATAGATATTACGGCGAATAAATCAAGGATTAAAGGGACAACGGCCATTGTGCTTTATTAGCACACAAACTTATCTAAAAAAAGCAAGACCCTCATGAGAATGTTACACCAGAAAGCACATTAGTTAATAATAAAACAGGTTTACACTTAATGGAAATAACCAAAATCTTAATAAATAAATGTTTTAATTATGCACACTGACATATTAGTTTAGCCGGGTGGTTTTAGCTGACAATCCGCTGTCAGGACTTAAGGATGAGATTCTAGATTTTTTCCGCGCGTTCACACCTACATGTTATAGTGTAGTTTCACTCTTTGGGCTGCTTCTAAATAACATATACTGTGTTGATGAGCCGTTAAACAAAATTCAATTCAATTAAAATTTCCATATTTAATCATTGTTTCTCCACTCAGTTATAATAATACTTTCCACTCTCTCTGGTGCGGCTCTAAATAACCTATAATGTGTTAATGAGCCATTAAACAAAATTAAATTCAATTCAATTTTCCAATTTAGTCATTATTTCACACAATACGTTATAATACCACTTTCCACTCTCTCTGGGGCGGCCCTAAATGTCCTATTATGTGTTGATGAGCCGTTAAACAATATTGAATTCAATTCAATTTACTTATTTAGTCATTATTTCATCACTCAATACGTTATAATACCACCTCCCATCTCTCTGGGCCGGCTCTTAATAGCATATAATGTGTTGATGAGCCGTTAAACAATATTGAATTCAATTCAATTTACTTATTTAGTCATTATTTCATCACTCAATACGTTATAATACCACCCCCCCCATCTCTCTGGGCCGGCTCTAAATATCATATAATGTGTTGATGAGCCGTCGAACAATATTCAATTCAATTCAATTTCCTCCACTCAATAAGTTATAATACCACCCTTCCACTTTCTATGCGGCTCTATATGACCTATAATGTGTTTCATGAGCCGTTGAACAATATGCAATTCAATTCAATTTCCCCCACTCAATAAGTTAAATACACCTTCAACTTTCTCTGGGGCGACTCTAAATAACCTATACTGTTTTCATGAACCGTTGAACAATATTCAATTCAATTCAATTTTTTCCGCCACTCATTACTGTATAAAACACCTTCAACTTTCTCTGGGGCGGCTCTAAATAACCTATACTGTTTTCATGAGCCATTGAACAATATTCAATTCAATTCAATTTTTTCCGCCACTCACTACTGTATAAAACACCTTCAACTTTCTCTGGGGCAGCTCTAAATAACCTATACTGTTTTCATGAGACGTTGAACAATATTCAATTCAATTCAATTTTTCCGCCACTCACTACTGTATAATACACCTTCAACTTTCTCTGGGGCGGCTCTAAATAACCTATAATGTATGGATGAGCCGTTAAAGAAGATTTAATTCAATTCAATTTACTCATTCAGTCATTTTTATCCGCACAAAACGTTACAATACCACCTTACACTCTATCATATAATGTTGAGACGCTCACTGCGGACACAATGGTCTTGCGGACACCACGGCCTCCTACGCCTAGGCCATAGTATCCGCGGACACCATGGCCAGTGCGGACACCATGGCCTCCTACAAGGTGAACTCCGGTTCCACACTGCTGTCTACAGGGCCACGCCAGCCACATGCATTATCTACAGGAACGTGTTGTAGTATATACAAGAAAGAAGATCCGCGGACGTGTAAGCAACTGTCGGTTACTGAGTCTGCCCTACAGCGTCACTTATCCTTGCAACTCTACTAACGCCCACTAAACATGCATGGATGCAAACATACAACGTTTGTAATAGATTTAGTAAATCTACATATGCACAAACGCATACCTGTATATAATTCATTTTGAAGTAAAATTACCTCAATAGAAAATAAACATTAAACATACATAGGAACAAAACTATGTTTGTGTCAACCTTGATGCGTTAATCGTTATTTGCTATTTCAGCTCGCCCTTATTGATAACCTTAGCTATATACTCAAAGCGTTCACATTTTAAATCAATATTTTTACCGTAACTGATAAGAAGAAAAACATATTATTAAAGGGACTGGGGACGATCTGGAAGAATAAATGTTGTCAATCTAAAATAATGAGTTGCATTTGCATATTCAATGAACATATGTACTCATTAAACTAGGCCCCATAACTAATCGATTTAATTGAAATCTGGACGACTCCGCTAGTTTTTGGTTCATTGATCGTTTATATTAATTCATAATTTGTGATAGGATGTACCATTGCATCAATATAATACCCATATAATTTAACAACAAAAAAACACCGAGTCGTCTTATTTTCCCGTCCTAACATGTTCATAAATAATAATTCTACCACATACTATCCGAGATCGCCTCCAGTCCCTTTAATACTACTAAATAGTTTGCCAGATTATTACAACAAAACGCAGGTAAGACTCACTCGGTTGTTGTTATTCAGAAAATGGAAAGAGCATAATTACATAGAAGCGTTAACTTAATCTTATTAAATGTTAAATAGAGTCACTGTCGCCGTTTTAAACTGAAAGAGGAGGAGATACCATGTTATGTGTGTGACCATTGCCGAAAGTGCTTTTACCTACATAAGTGTTGTAATAATATGTTCTTATTCCAAATGTACCTGAAGAATTGCATGGATTTAAACGAAATTGATTTAGCAAGGATTTAAGATACGTGTAAGTCTTTTTTTCTAGTACGTTTTATGATTTAAATCTGTCGAATTATATACTATTTATGTATGAATCTGCTTGAAAGATTTAATTATTTCAGTGTATGTTTAACCTATACTGACCTAGTTTTAGCAGTACTCGTCAAAGACCAGCATGGCTAATATAGCCGTCGCTGTCGGCGTGTGCATTAGCAGCAGTATGTATTCATATATTCAGCTAGATTGTATTGTTCATAGTGGTCATGTATTAAAATTTAGAATATTAAAATTTAGAATAGCTCTACCGAAGGTAGTAAACCACAAATAATGTATGCTGTCCAGCGCTGAAGAAAAGACACATTGAAAAGCAGTTTAGTAACCCTATGTGGAAATTAATTGTGGTGTGAGATCTGAAATTTAATAATAATATGATTGACTATTTCATAAGCATGAGACGAACGTAATATTGAATATTTCATAATCATGAGAATAATATATTATTGAATATTTCATGGTAATGAGACAAATGTTGTATTGAATGAATGTTTGCTTTGTTCGAATTATCATGCGACGAACATATGTTGATTAATTCATAATTATGAGACGAACGTAATATTGCACATTTCATAATCATGACAAAAATGTAAAATTGAATATAATTATCATACTATTGAGATGACTGTTATAATGAATATTTCATAACAATGAGACGAATTCTATATTGAATATTTCATAATCATTAGACGAAAGTAATATTGAATATTTTATTATCATGAGACGAACGTAATATTGAATAATTTATAATACTTAGACGAACATAATACTGAATATTTCTTTATCGTGAGACGAACGTAATATTGAATAATTCATAATCACTATACGAACGTAATATTGCATATTTCATAATCATGAGACGAACGTAATGTTGAATATTTTATAATCATGAGAAGGACGTAATATTGAATATTTCATAATCATAAGACGTAATATTTAATAATTGATTATCACGAAAGGAACGTGATATTGAATAATTCATTATCATGAGACGAACGTAATATTGCATATTTCATAATCATGAGACGAACGTAATGTTGAATATTTCATAATCATGAGACGAACGTAATATTGAATAATTGATTATCACGAAAGGAACGTAATATTGAATAATTCATTATCATGAGACGAACGTAATATTGAATAATTCATAATCATTAGACAATTGAATATTTCATAATCATGAGACGAACGTAATATTGAATAATTCATTATCACAAAAGGAACGCAATGTTGAATAATTCATTATCATAAGCCGAACGTAATATTTAATAATGCATAATCATGAGACGTAAGATAAAGCTAAGAATAATTTTAAGGATTTATAAAAAATCCTTTCTATTTATAATTCCTTGTTAATTTTTAATCATGAGATGAACGCAATTTTGAAAGAGATACATATATGATAATCGGGAGCTGAACAGGTGAAAGAGACGAGAATGCATATGTATCAACGTGTTAACTATGAACGATTTGTGTTCTCCTTGAACTATACACCTTGTATACTCCTCAAAATAATTGAAGGACCACAAAATAGAACAGTAATTATTACTTACTCTTTAATATTATATTATTATTTAATATGCATATTCATATAAATAGCTAATCCATGTGTGAAATGTAACAATTTTGAAAGAAAACAACTGAACTTAAAAATTGCAAAAAGACAATAAATTGTTCAATTACAGCACTTGAACACAATCTAAACATGATAATTATTGTTATTATTAGTATTATTATTATTGTTACTAATACTATTATTATAAACGTTACTATTATTATTATTATATAAGTATTATTATTATTATAATTATTATTATTATTATTATTATTATTATTATTATTATTATTATTATTATTATTATTATTGTAGGTATTAGTATTATTAGTAGAGGTAGTAGTAGTATTTACTTATTATTATTATTATTATTTTTATTACTATTATTATTATTGTTACTATTATTATTTTATTATTATTATTATTGGTAGTAGTAGTAGTAGTAGTATTAGTAGTAGATGTAGTAGTAGTAGAGTATTAGTTGTACTACTAGTAGTAGTAGTAGTAGTAGTAGTAGTAGTAGTAGTAGTAGTAGTAGTAGTAGTAGTAGCAGTAGTAGTAGTATTTAATTAATAGTAGTAGTAGTAGTAGTAGTAGTAGTAGTAGTAGTAGTAGATGTATTTGTAGTAGTAGTAGTAGTAGTAGTAGTAGTAGTATTTAATTAATACTATTATTATTATTAGTAGTAGTAGTACTAGTAGTAGTAGTAGTAGTACTAGAGTATTACCCTGCCCTGTCAGTACGTCTGTCCCAAGTCCTGGAAGAGATTGGCATGAATCATCACATAGTCGTGAAGAGACGACAATCGCGTCTTAGACAGGAAACGATGGAAACAATACATTTTAATGTAATTGATAAAAATATTTAACAGATAATGTATGGTGCTGAGGTCCATATGCAAGTTTATGGACTGGACAGTCAGACCTACAATGTTATATGGACCGAAGCGAAGCTGAACAACAAATTAAATCAATACGTTTTATGATTTATTTTGACGTCGTTTTTTTCACACGTCCGTTAATATAGCTAACGGACCGGGCGCCCGGTCAATATGCAACTTTATGGACCGGATGACGTCACATTAATCATAGAGTGGAATATGCAAATGAGGTGTAATATATCTAGTTATTATTTTGGAAGCCAATCAGAAGGCACAACAACACGCGGTCTAAATTATGATCTAGAGAACCTAATATGTCTGCACGAATACAATGTGATCCAGTTTTGGTCCGAGTGGCAGCAGGGTATGGTGCCTGATATGTGCCATCTCGTCTTTTCGTTATTTCGCCGCGACGTTTTTTCGTTATTTCGCTTGGCGTCTTTTGGCCCGGCGTTATTTTTTTATTTCGCCCGGCGTTTTTTTCGTCTTTTCGTTATTTCGCTCGGCGTTTTTTCGCTCGGCGTTATTTCGCGGCAAAATAACGAAAATATGAGATGGCACATATCAGCCACCATAGCAGGGTAAGGCAAATCTACTGATGATTCAAGACCAGACTACGGCGCCCGGCTACATCTACTGAGACGAGACGCACTATTACCTAGAGATGATTTACCGATTGACAATGACGCGTATAACAATAGTAACCGTGTAAATTTGAAAGTGGACTAATAGGGTGAGCAGGTAAATTATCATTGACTTGGGGGTATTTAAATATGTAAGTAACAAGACTGCATTACTAAACGCAAATACGGATTCGTGTTATAGTGGTTAGACTTGTGGATTGTCAATCATATAACTTTTAGTGCAGGGTTCAAATCAGATGACGGACACACAAACAATTGTATATATTTTGGACAATGTATGTTTCACTTTTGTTTATTTCTACAATGTATCTGCCACTTTGTACATATTCACATATTTCCTTTATTCTTGTTTGTTTGTTTAATAAACAGATAGGCACAAGTCTTGGTACAATACTTTCACTACAATTCATGAAAATATTAAGCATATGAAGTATAATAATAATAATCTAATTCACGTACAACCTAACATTCAAAGCCAGTGTCTGTGTATGTGAACATGCACGAGACAAGAGATATAATAAAACAATTAACATGTGTAACTGTCATAAAAGACAACGAAGAAAAAAAGCCCCGTGTAAGATTCGAACCAGTGCAGGTTACAACTGCAGACCACTAGGCACTGCGCCACGCGCTCAATACTTATATGATGGTTTCCTCTATAATAGTGATATGCTGATATTGGAGACGCGAACATACATACAACAACTATTAAAAGAAATACACATACTTCGATTCGTTATGTAAGCGATCAAAACACAAAATAAATATTTTCTCTATAAAACCGCATTTTATTATCAGATCAAATTGACTTATGTATCTGTTACTGACTAAATAAGATCCTTCACACGTCACATCTAATTAGAAGTATGATGACGCAGTGTAATCAGGTGATCATATGGAATCAACGAGCATCAATACAAACGGCATACTCGGTTTTATAGAGTCTGTCCAAGTTACAATACCTCTCACGATCCATAGCACCGGCTTAAGCGGTATTCTATTTTAAAGCCACAATAATGTTGCTCGAAAACCCCAATGGACCAGTAGGTAATACATGTAACACTAAATATTTGTAGTAGGGATGAGTTACAGCTGCCATTTGCAATTAACCATGATACGAATATATGATGATCAGGGGTTACGATCGAAACAAAAAATATTTTGAGAATAATGTATACATACCAACTACACTGTCATCTCCTATGTCCGATCTCATTGGGACGTATCAATTATTACAGTTGCGAGAGGTAAACAGTAATGGTTCTACACAGGAAGAGGTTGGTGGACTTGTACTTGAGAACGTATCAATTATTACAGATGCGATAGGTGAACATTACTGGTTCTACCCAGGAAGAGGTTGGTGGGTTGTATGCCTCCACCACTAAAAATCGACCGTCATAGATAGCTTAGCATGTGCTGAAAAGTATGGAAAACATCATTCAACCAATCAACCAAACCATGTTGGACTGTGGAAATCAAACTGATTATCTTCTATGAAATATTGAACTCCGATGTGAATTCACCGTGTTTTGATCAATAGACGCATGTTTCTTCTTGTTATTGGGGTATTTTATTCCACTTCTTTATTGTAGTTAACAACTGCAAATGAACTTCCATTAACCGTTTGCTATATTACGTATTTCATATTCATAAACTATCAGCTGGAGGCGATTACAATATTAAGAATACAACGTCTTACGATGGTCTCCAAGAAGAGGACGCATTTAACAATAACAAATAAACATTTTTTATAAAAGAACGTTGTTTACATTTTGAGTAAAAGTCAGTTCTTTCTATTAATCAGGATTTTTGAACAACGTATCGAAAACGCATTTAGTGCCGAAGAATGGGATAACAATGTCTCAGAATTCTCAGAATATAGTTAAAATCTGCTGGTAGGAGAGATACAAAAGGGGAATCAATCCGTTTTTGAACTAGCTCATGGGTATACCATGTATTATTTCCCCTTCTCAATCATAATCTCATTATGTGACAACGTACATAGGAACATTTCCATCGTAATACCACTTCATGTGCGTGTATGATTCATCCTGGCCAAATACAAATCTCCTTACCACATTGAGACAAATACAACCTTAAATTTTCGAAACTATAAGACATTAAGCAAGAAAGTCTGTGCCAACCATTTGACTTCTATGTGTGGTCATGTATTTGGCTCGAATTTACTATGAATATATAGACAAACACCTTCTATGCTATTCTATGCTGTTGTTCAAGTTATAATTTATAATTACTATATTTATTGTTTTTTTATACGCTCCTAAAACGTTAAAAGTTAAATAATCCTACATATGAACGTAGAATGCATATATGACATTTATAACTGAATGAGATAAGAAAACAAACTATGTTGGGCGGATTCATGGGTGGGTGTTCGCATAAACACAACGAGGACGCTGTGGCATTACAACACTAATGGTAAACAGTGTTGTCTTTTGACAAAGATGTGGACTTTATTGTTAGAGAATTCCTTTTGATGGGATGTAGTTTTGTTTACACTGTCTTGTCTATTTGGTCGCCGAAGACAGGATAATAGCGAGGATTGTGCGCATATAAAATCCATTCAAGCTAACCAGTAGGCCTTATTGCCTACTGACCGTTCCAAGTCTTCACCACCATTTCTGTTGTTTTTTGTCTCTTTCATTGTATTATCAAGTCCTTGTTTGCAGTACAGTGCGGACCTACGATGCCATTGCGTTTTGATGCTGTGGTTTCTATAGGACCCTATATCTCATTTATGCATTCGTCGAAGAAGTTCATCTACATTAATGCATTTTTGTACGACAATGTTATAATTGTTCATATCAGTAGATACGGCTGTAAGTTGTGTAAGCCAATTGGGTTTGATTACTGGACATTCAAAGTTAAGTTGGAAGTTGGACATTTAAACCGAGTTGAACGTTGGTCATTCAAACCCAATTAAACGAATGACATTCAAACTCATTTAGACTTCGGACAATCGAACTTCTGTTTGACGTTGGACATTTAAATTTAGTTGAACGTTGAATATTCAAACTTAGTTGGACGTTGGACATTACAACTTTGTTGAACGTTCGGCATAACAAACTCAGTTGGACGTTGGACTATCAAACACAGTTGGACGTTGGACATTTGAAGTTCATTTGGACGTTGGACATTCAAAATCATTTGGAATTTGGAAATTTAAACCACGTTGGGCGTTGAACATTCAAAGTACAGTTTTATAAATGTTGGACAATCAAAGTTCAGTTGAACATTCGAACCCAGTTGGATGTTCAACATTCAAACTTTTTACATTCAAAGGTTCAATTGGAGGTTCTAAAATCAAACTATGTTGAACCTTGGAAACTCAATCACATTTGGACATTCAAACAAAGTTGATCGTTTGACATTCAAAGTTCGGACATTCAAATCAATAAGACGTTGGTCTAACCTAGTCGCTTGAAGCAAACCAAGTTGGAGATTGGATATTCAAAGTTCAGTTGTACGTTGGACATTCAAACTCATCTGGACCGTGGACATTCAAACCCAGTTACCCACGAAGGGCATTCAAAGTACAGTTTTATGTTGGACATTTAAACCTAGTTAAACGTTGTTTATTCAAATTAAGTTGTACAATCAAATTTATTTGAACATTTGACAATCAATCCCAGTTGGACATTAGACATTTAAAGCACAAATCTGTCAAATGTTAGACATTCAAACTTTCGTTGGGTTTTGAACATTCAAACCAAGTTGAATGTTTCAAACCAAGTTGAATGTTTGACATTCAAATTTCAGTTGGACCTTGGACAATCGAACACGTTTGGACCTTAAACTCTCAATCACATTTGATTATTTGACTCTCAAACCAAGTTAGTCGTTGGTCATTCATAATTCTGCTAGATGTTGGACATTCAAACTCAGTTGAACATTGTATATTTACAGTTCAGTTGGACGTTGAACATTCAAACTCATTTGTACCTTGGACGTTCAAACCCAGTTGGACGTTGGACATTCAAACCTAGTTAAACGTTGGAAATTCCAACCCAATTGTACGTCTGACATTCAAGCCTGGTTAAACGTTGGCCATTCAAACCCAGTTAGACGTTGGACATTCAAATCCAGTTGGACTTTGGATATTCAAGTTTTTTAAGACAATGGATATTCAAGCCATTTTTTTTATCTTTTTTCCTTACATTTGACTTAATTTTTCTTCTCTATTTTCTTCGGATTGTTTTACTTTGTTTTTCTTTTGTTCATTCTTTCCCGTGCCCTTTGCCGTAATTTTTTGTTTGTTCTTCTTCAGATTCTATAGATCCTTGTTATTTATTTAGCAATATCCACTGATGACGTTGGACATAGACTTGCAGTAAAATGCAACATATGTGTTAGAAACATACCTCATTTAGACTCTCCGTTTTCTATTCATTTATGTATAGCTGGTTCCGTAGCAATGCACGATAATGGAAGTGTCATACGATACAAAAATTCTTATCTTAGGTGCTGTACAATTATATTAAAATCTCAAAACGTTTTAACTAGTAGATCGATTTGTTCTTTTGTTGAAATCCCAATTCAGCTACATCCACATTCCCCTGTGTAGCCCCAAACTCCTTTTTTTTTAAATTTACAATGGAGATTTCTAAATATATATTAATAACAATTACATGTATTTGCATAATCTATTCATTTAATTTTGTGTCTATTTGAATTTCGTATATTTCAAGTTACATTACGTTGTCCGAGTATTAACTTTCATACCCCATCCAACCCCTTCGTCAAGAAGCGAAAATGGGGTTGGCTTGGCTATGAAATAAAAACTTAATTTTGGCTTAACAAGTTTGCATATGGTAAAATTAAAACATTTAATATGTAATTTTAAACAGGTTATCGCATCTTTTCCGTAAAGAATGTGTTTAAACGTGTGTTATTGTCGAAATATCCGTTATAAAATCCTGCTAATATATCGCTTAATGGAAATAAGGCGGGATAACGTAATTGTCAAAAAAAAAATGTTTGTAAGTTCTTGGTATATATATATATATATATATATATATTACATATTCTAAAATAATGTTAAGATATAATTGAAATATTAAAAAGTAACAAGAAGAAAAAATAGAAAGTAACTTGAAAAGTACGAAATTCAAACAGACAAAAAATTAAATGTCATTAAATAGATTCTGAAAATACATTTAATTGTTATTAATATTTATTTATAAATCTCCATTGTAAATCTTTTTTTTTTTTAAAAAAGTAGAGGGTTTGGGGCGACACAGGGAATGGGGGTGTAGTTGATTTGGGAATTCAACAAAAGAAAATAATCGATCTACTAGTTAAAATGTTTTGAGTTTTTAATATAATTGTGTACCGCACCGAATATAAGAATATTTGTATCGTACGATACATTTTGATCTCCAAATAGAAGTGTTTTCAGTGTAATATTTGGTAGACGGGGTAATGAATTTACCAATGCATTTCTAATATCAGTATATTTATTGCACTTAAAGAAGAAGTGGTCACCGTTTTCAACACATCCGCATGTACAAATAGGCGAGTCTACCATGTTTTTGGAAAACATATCATTGTTAAGGTTCCTTTAAACCCCCTAAATGAAAAAGAAAGTAAATTTAGTTTTATATGTGATTTTGTTGGAGTTTGTGCATGTTTTGCATATCATTTTAAGCGTCTTCGAACCAAGATTTTGAAAATAATAATGTTTTTGCACAAATATGTTTTTATTATTAATATTTTGTAAAAATGTAACCGTAATTTGGTCATCATACGACGGAATCTCAAGATATTTCAAAATGAAAAACAAATGAAAATTCATAATGAAAATAATTCTGTTTTGATATACTGAAGGCTGTGCCAAGCCGAAAATCCCATGCCAACTAATATAACGTTACGTACTTTGACCTCGAAAGTGACCTCGTGTTGAACTGCAAGTCGCCATTTTTTGCCCTAGACAGTGGTGATGCATATTAACCAAACACACGCGTTTAATTGAAGTTTCTAGTAAAAGATGAACATGCAATATAGCATCCGTGTTATATTTAACCATACCGTCAATACTGTTCTTTGATCGGACATGAGATGTCGCTTTATTTATAGGTTCGTCGACGTTTGTTTACAATAGTTTTCTGGCTTCACTCTGTTTTTACAAAATTGTATTCTTACGCCAGAAATAGTCTTCTCAAACTTATCGAGTAAGATGGGGAGTTTTTCTCAATTTTAATAAAGTTTTATATTTCCGTGTTGATTTAAGATCATACGCATCCTAATTTTCTATAAATATTACACAGTTACTACATCCTTTAATATTTTCACATTTACGACGTGCACCTGCAACGTGGGACCTACTTTTTCGGTTATAATTTCCGGTGTATGTTATTCGTATGTTATTTGGCACTTCCGAAATCGCGAAAAATATCATTACGTGGACACGGCTTATTTCGTTTAAGCAAATACAGATTAGCCGTGGGCGGAGCTTATTAAAGTTTTATCGATACAACTAATTTGTGGGCGGAGCTTATCGGACTATGTATAATCAAGTCTACTAAAAGATAGATAATTGTCCCGGTATTTATATTTAGATATGTCCTAAAAACACAAATGTTTCCATAGGGTATGTTATTTGTTACCTGGTTACATTGGATACAAAAGTATTGGACATGTTTCCATTAATAATTAATAATTAATATATATATATATTGTTTTAGGACATACCTTAGTTTGGGATAAATGGTTACACAGGGCTACACCAGGTACAAGCTGGGTACAAGTGTGTACAACTAATAATATTAATAGATTTGAGGCACATTAGCTTTGGATACATGGTTACACAGGGATACACCAGGTATAAACTTGGTACAAGAGGGTACAACTAATAATATTAATAGATTTGAAGCACATTAGTTTTGAATACATGGTTACACAGGGATACACCAGGTATAAACTTGGTACAAGAGGGTACAACTAATAATATTAATAGATTTGAAGCACATTAGTTTTGAATACATGGTTACACAGGGATACACCAGGTACAAACTGGGTTCAAGTGGGTGCAACTAATAATATTAATAGATTTGGGGCACATTAGTTTAGGGTACATGGTTACACAGGGATACACCAGGTACAAACTGGGTACAAGTGGGTACAACTAATAATATTAATAGATTTGGGGCACATTAGTTTTGGGTACATGGTTACACAGGGATACACCAGGTACAAACTGGGTACAAGTGGGTACAACTAATAATATTAATAGATGTGAGGCAGATCAATTTTGGGTACATGGTTACACAGGGTTACACCAGATAACAACTTGGTACAAGTGGGTACAACTAATAATATTAATAGATTTGAGGCACATTAGTTTTGGATATCTGGTTACATGGCTTGAAGGAGACGAAATACTACCTCAGTAACTGGCTACAGCGTATACATAAAAATAATATAACATCCCCTCCCCCACCCCCATCCCACCCACTCGAAATAAAATGTTTGTTATTTAATTTTTACATATGTATGTGTTGTTTTGGGCAATTCTTACACATATAGCTATGTTGCCCTCCGCCTCCCATGCCCTCCCTAACTAGTACGTACTTAAGCATATATATATATATATATATATTTATATATATAATTTTGGTTTGGGATTTCTTGTAGCATTATGCATCTTATTCATACTTCACCCATATTGGGGCAATGGTTCAGACAGAAAGCATTTGTCCCGATATCTAATATCAAAATTACTTGTGTATAAATCATTTTAAAGTGTTTTCATATACATCTACTTTAAACAGATTTATGATACGAAGCTATATTGGATGAAAACCTTTTTTTGCAATCAAAACTTATACTCAAGGTAATAAAATAATAAATTAGCGAGTGCCTTTTTACTGCGCACGTAGGCAAATAAACTTCTACCGAATGAAGTATCACTGAAGTGGCATACATTTTGCAATAAACGGACACATAATTTACCTTTGTTTGTTTTCAGACATATGAACGTATAAAACGCCCTTAATCGTGTAAGTGGCTCCTAACCAAACGATAGTTGGTCCTACGTATTTATAAATTATACACGTTATGGTACACTTTATCGTCGCAAGTGGCTGTAGAAACAATGGCCCTATTAATAAATCAATAAATTATACGCGTTAAGATAAACATAAATATCGTGTTATGTACGGAAGCGTATTCGTGCCTCGTCTTGTTAGGTTATATTGAATTTCTCAATTTTCAATAACTCGAGTTGTTATGCTATACATGTATAAATCGATATATTTACGTCGACAAAACACGATGTAATTCCAATAACTGCAAAACAAATACGTCGAACTGGTTCTTTATTTTACAATAAATCGTTTTTAGTGAACTTGATATTTGTTTTATTTCTATCGCGTTGAAACAAAGCAAATAAAAATATATTAATATAAAGGTACTCGACATCTATTAATATTAGAAAACTGTTCCACAGTACTGAGTGGTAATGGTTTATAATTAATATCATTCGCAACTAATACATTATGTATATTACTTTTTTTAATACTATTCGTTGCCAATGTACAAAAAAAAAACGCTGTTAAATTATTTATTTAAAGTAACAGTCCAGACAAATCCGAGAAAACATGCCAGAAACTTGCTTTTCCCAGCAATACATGTCATATTATGCCGATTTGTTTAATGGTATGAATTGAAGTTGTCATATCATAATTGGTGATTAAAGTCTGAATCAAATAAGATAAACAGGTATTTTTAAAACACTGACAAACAATACACAATTGTGCTTACTCTCCATTGCTCCGTATTAAGCTAAAACAATAAAAACAAATCGGTAAACGTGTGTAACTCAAGTAACAAAAATGCCCACATACTATCGTGTTGAAAAACGTGCTTTTCACAAGGACCTCCTCAGGTCCTCAGGTAATTACAAAACCATTTTAAAATTATAGCCAGTATCTTTTTTTTTTAAGAAACCGGGTCGTAGAAAGCGCGTGCATCGCTGTCATTGTTTTATGTATATATTACTGTCTAATCGTGGCGGGAGGTGTACAGTAGTGGTTCTACCCAGGAAAAGTGGGTGGTCTGCCTTCACCACAAAAAAATCGACCGTCATATATAATCTTACATGTGTTGTAAATGACGTAAAACACCATACACACAAACAAACAAAACTGTTTAATCGTGTACATTTCCAATTTGCCGACACAAATACAGGGTCTATTCAAGCCACGCGCGCTACCGATCAATGACACTTGCCGCGATCTTTGAAGATGACGCCTTTCACGTAGATTCTTGTCTCAATTTCACATCTGCGAACATGTTTACCACAATTATGACGCTACACGTTCTTTTGATCCTTTACACATCACGCATTCGGACCGTGTCAAACTGGTATATCGCCCGGTTAGATATTTACATAGTTGTATTAAAGGAACACACGGAAATATTGAAATGTTTATAAAGCATTGAGATTATTTATCCAGTATCATTTTAACCCTGCTTGTATATACATGTTATTAAAATAATAAATAATATAATTTTGAGTTTTCATTTTTTTCATCTTATCCTACCATAAGCTATTATTGGTGCAAACATTATCAACAGTTACTAATATGCAAAAACAATTTTCTTTATACTATTAGTGTAATTAATATTAATGATAGAACAAATGAAAGTAGAAAAAATACCGTAAGGCCGTGATTTTTTTTAACTCAAGTTCGCCATGTGTTCCTTTAATATATATCGCCTAGCCTATACATCCACTATTTTTTTTTAATATAATGCATTCTTTAAAGAAGCACATTGACTCTTGAAGTGAGGTGAATCATCAAAATAATCACGCCGGTTTGATTAATGCAGTATCATTTTGACTTGAAATCTGCTTGCTTCTACATTCTCACAAGTAAATACGCATATTTCAAATACATTCATCATACGTTTTTATCCATTTGACATTTTAGACCAAATGTAATGGTGTGTTATTTAGGCATTATAGGCCCTTCACCACTTTACCCATTTAGATTCCTCTAAGTCTAAACCACATGCTTCTATTTCAACGGATATATATATAGAAAGGGAGATATGTACATTCGTATCCTATAACACTATCTCGTCTTGTCTCTTTCTGTTTTCTTATCCTTCTTATCGTAATGAAAGCGATCTTAGAATACGAAGACACGGGCCCCGATTTCAACGACCCGCTCCATCATAAGCATGAACAATTTAAGATAATGCAATTATTTCGGCTAATAATTTACTATAATTTAGCACGCTAAACAGTGAATGTATAACTGAACAATGGCGCGGGATCTGGGATAAATAAATTATGACGTCACGAAGAAGGCGGGTCTTATGTTTTCGGTCAAGAGCTGCGTTCGTACTAATGGATATTTTTACGTCTTAAACACATATTTAAACCCGGCAAAAATATACAAACGATATATTATGCATATCAAATCACATATATTTCGATAAATTCAAAGGTTGAGGCCAATGAAGACAGATGAAGTAGATTAAAATGAAGACCCCACGGTACCCCGTTTCGCCATATAAGCCAAGATGCGACCTTGGGGTCTTAAAGATAAGGCGGCGTCCACGTAATGGATAATATTGCAATTTGCTTCTGGATATGGACGATTTCTATACAGCATTTGACAAACCAAGGTAGATATATGATTGTCTGACCTAGCTTAAGTTGGTTGCTTATGCGATCGCCTCCCGATCAGCATGAACCATTCATAAAATCGTACTCATATCCAGCTGTCAAACCTCCATAACATCCCGTGCAAGCATGCACGTGAAGATATAAAAATAGGCATAAAAATAGGCCCAAATTGTAAATATATTTCAAAATATAGGTGTTTTAGTTTTATAAATGATGGGTAATGTGACATTAAATTTTGACAAAATTCAAATGGCACTGCCTGAGGTAGACATTGAAGTTGACTTCTTCATAATTATTTTGTCCAAAGCCGTAAAATAAAAAAAATGAGATTCCGTCGTATGATGCCCAAATTACGGTTACATTTTAACAAATTATTGATAATAATAATAAAAAATATGCAAAAACATTATTATTTTCAAAATCTTGGTTTGAAGACGCTTAAAACGATATGCTAAACATGCACAAACTCCAACAAAATCACATATAAAACTAAATTTACTTTCTTTTTCATTAAGGGGTTTTAGAGGAACCTTAAGGGAACTGCAATTTAGACGCAGTCTAGTATGCAATATCTGTATGTTTTTTTCTCCGAAGAGATAGTGTTTGGGAATTCTATAAGTGAGTTTTTGAAAGAAATAACTGTTTCGGCGTGCCGTGATTCTTCGGTTAAGTTATTCCATTCACGAATAACAGAGGGGAGAAAAGAATCATAGTGGTAGTTGGCATGGCAAGTTTGTATGTTTGTAGAGTTCCGTAAGTTATACCTTGATATATTACCTACAAAAGGAGGAACAAGCTCAGAGAGAAAATTGGGAGTTAAGTGGTTTGTCATTTTATAAAACATAACGAGTTTATGCTTAGGGCGCCTATTTCGAGAGTTTCCCACCCAGTTTCTTTGCATAGGTTGTCAATAGAGACAAGTTTCGTTGCTCCAGTTACTATCCGAGCAGCCTCATTTTGTATTTTGTCTAACTCATATTTTTCACATTGTGTTCAGTTATCAAATAGAATATCTCCGTATTCTAAAATAGGTCTTATGAAGGACGTATATATAGTTTCTAAGGACACTCTATCTAGTTTGTATTTAAGTTTCCGCATACTGTTAATCCTCTGCCATGCCTTTGATTTGATATATTCGATGTGCTTGTGCCAGGATAAATCATTTGACAAAAAGACGCCGAGGTGTTTATGATCATCGACTTCAGTTATTATCTGGTCATTCATAAAAACTGGTGGGTGGTTGATAAAATTGACGTTACGTGAAATAAGAAGAGATTTACTTTTGGATGGATTAAATTTGACAAGCCATCTATCTGCCCAATTTGATATTTTCAAGAGATGGGAATTCAGTGTATTCGTAGCAGATATCGGATTATCTGCAACAATAAACAAACCTGTATCGTCTGCAAAAAGGCGAATATTTGAATTGATGTCGATAACAATATCATTAATGTATAGCAGAAATAACAGTGGTCCCAAAATAGAGCCTTGGGGGAACACCGGCTTTAATGTTATTCCAATCAGATTGGACACCTGGTAGGACAACGCGTTGTTTTCTATCAGTAAGATAGCTTTTGAACCATGTTAAGAGATTTCCTGTGATACCAACAGCCTTTAATTTTGCAAGAAGTCATTCGTGCCAAACACGATCAAAGGCTCTGCTAATATCACAAAAAATCGCCCTAATTTCCTTTCCAGAATCAAGAGCTTGACAGAAAAAGTTATATAAATACGCAAACTGGTTAACTGTTGAGTCACCTGGAACAAAGCCAGACTGCAGTGCAGTTAAAATGCTATTGTTTAGAAAGAAGTTGAATACGTGTTTGAAAACGATTTTTTCCAAAACCTTTTCAACAGTACAGAGAAGTGCTATAGATCTGTAGTTGGAAACAATTGATTGGTCTCCAGATTTGAAAACTGAGTAAACATGGGCTTCTTTCCAGGTAACCGGGACAATGCTATCGTTTAAGGAATGATTAAACAAAAAACATAGAGGTTCTGATAGTTCGGTAGCTAGTTCTCTAAGAACACGGTTATTAATTGTATCAGGACCTACAGCTAGCTTTTCTAAGGCTAATGTTTCTAAAATGTGTTTTACTTCAAGAGGACATAGTGTAATGGAACTTAGGTTCGAGTCGTTTACAGTAGGTAAGACGGGAACATGAGCATTATCGTCATTTATAAGAGTTTGATCTCGAAAAATAACTTGCTTTCTCAAAGTCATTGGTAATAATAGAATCGTTTGACTGTAACGGGGGTACAGATTCCTTGCGATTTGAAAACATAAAATATTTCAACGTTGACCACCAGTTTTTAGAAGATCGATTTTCAGTTTTAAGTTTTTCAGACAATTGTTGAAGATGGACAACTTTGTTTTTCCGAATAAGGTCAATTGCTTCGTTTCTAAGTTTTCGAAATTTCGCCCACTGGGCCGGTGTATTGTTTCGTTTAGCTTTTCGATAGGCTCGCTTGCGTTTTCTAATCAAGCATTTAATAGCGGTAGTAATCCATGGAAGATCGTTTGGCTTGATTCGAACTCATTTATTTGGAATGCATTGTTTTGATATGTGTATTATATGTTCCGTTATATTGTTTGTGTGGACATTAATATCATTGTCGTAATGCATAGTCCAGTCGGTATTTAGGGTCATCTGCCGTAACGTATCATAATCCCCTTTATCGTAATACCAGATATGCCGTGTAAACGATTTAATATGGTTCTTTTTATGTTAAGAATACCAACTATTGGACAGTGATGACGAACATCTTGTTGTAAAAATGGGTCCCCTACACCGCTTAGCAATACATTGTCTTTATTATTAACCAAAAAAATGTCGATTGTTGAAGATGAATTTTCTGTGAAGTGAGTTGGTTCATTTATGCATTGGTGTAATGAGAACTGTTCACAAATTGACGTTATTTGCCGAAAGGAATTAGCATTGCTAAGATTAAAATTAAAATCACCGGTAATAATTATGTCCTTAATGTTTGTATCGACTGCAAGGTGTATTGAATTTTCAATAGTGGAATTATGAATACTGTCTGCATTTGGTGGTCTGTAAAACAACCCGAAGAGAATGTGTTTCTGTTTCATGAAAATTTCAACCCATATATATTCAATTCACATCGGTTCAAGATCATGCCTACGTTTGTAATGTATAGAATTTTTCATATAGAGCATAACGCCACCATGACTATCAAGAGGGCGATCTTTTCTCTCAGGAGCTGAGAAGTAATCAAACGTAAGGTCAGTACCAAGTGTAGTTTGGTTGAGCCAAGTTTCAGAAAGGCTAGTATGTCAAATTCACTTAGCTCTGTCCGTAAAATATCGAGTTTATGAAAAATGCTCTGAACATTATAGTGGACAAAAGACAAATGTCTTGTAAGGCCTAGTGAATCGATTGAGAAGGAAGATTGTGACGTCAACAAAATAATGGCCACCATGTTGTTGTTGTTGTTGTTTTCTTCACCGCCAGCAATGACGAACCCCAGAGGCTCTGGGTAGGGTAAGATCCAACACCTGATATCCTCCACCACAGTAATAATATTTTGTAAAAATAAAGTTCACACTATTTAAGATCTATGTACGCCTTTTAAGTTTAATTAAAAGTCAATTGGGTTTAACACGTTTATTAATGCTCACTAAATCTACAAGATCACACGTTATTAATGGACGGTCAGCCAAGAAGGAGTTAAGGGGGACTTTTATAAAGTCTATATATCATTGTATGAAGGTGAAATATTAATCTTCTAATGTGAAATTCCAGTTCCTTCACAAAATCTAGTTTCAGCAACCTCTCCGGCAACAGCACAAAATAGTCAATCAACATTTGCACTTTCTTCAATATGGCGAATCAAAATATACATCCGCACCATTTTCTTTTAGGACACTCTCTATTCTTCTAATAATAGGATCCCTTGTATATTGCAAGGGAGGACAGTTTAAAAGGAAATGTTCAACCGTTTCGTCGTCTTTGTTACACAACGGACACACCGGAGATATGGCGTTCTGGTTGAATCTACTTCTATTAACTTGTAGGATGTAAGTACCTGTGAGCAGTCGCAATCTTGCAGGAATTCTCGTTACTTCCAAAGCAGATGAGCTTGGAACCCATAGGACAGGGTGGAGCTTACCTGGATTAAATGAAACATTCATACACTTTAGTGAACTATAATTTGTAACCAGACGTTCAATGCGATTCTTCCATTTACCTTCGACGACTGAATGAACCCTTCCCTTCCACTGGCCCTTGTTTAGTGGGTTCTCAAGATATGTATGAATGTCACCAAGGTCATATTTCACCAGGAGCGGTTGTACTTTGCCAACCCACGAGGACGACTTATCAGACTTTACCAGAACCTGTCTCGTCACTATCTGTCTTTCTACACTGGAAATATCCTGATTACAGATGTTGTTAAAACAGTTTAAAATTTTCAGATGTATGATTGCGTCAATCGGTAGAAGTCCCGATAACATGTATACACTTGGATCGGAAGTGTTAGTTGGGAGCGAAATAATTTGTTTCATCGTTTTCTTCTGGAACAGTTCAATACGCTCAATTAACCTGTTAGAAGGTGTCAGTATTTTTAGACCATAAGTGAGTACTGGAAGAACATACACTTTATAGAGATTCAGAGAGGTTTCATGATCAAGTCCATTATGCCCGTGCAAGCCATCTCCAAGAAGACTATACAACGCTCGCCGTGCTTTTGTAATATTTAGATCCACATTAACTGCCGCATTTTCACTAACGGAGCTAGTTCTAAATATACCGAGATGCACTGCAGACTCCACACTCTTCAGTTGCGTATTCCCCATTTCAAAAGTTGAGTCGCGAGTCCCGGAATGCTTCTTCACTTTAGTAGGTTTAATATTCAGTGCAACTGTTTTTGATGGTTGTAAAATATATCGCTCTTCATTAGCGAAGTTGTCAGCCATATTAATAAGAATTTGGGCGTCTTCTTTAGACCTACTCATTATGCAAACATCATCGGCACAAGCACTACTATTGACTACAGTCGTTCCTATACTGCCACCGAGTCCTGAGGATGTTAATTGGTTGAGAAGAGGATTAACATAAAGTTTATAAAAATCTGTAGATAAAATACTGCCTTGCCTAACTCCTTGTGAAATATTGTAAGGTTCACTGGTTTGATTGCAGAATTTGACCACACTTTTGGAATTTTCATGCAGAGATTTGATTAAGGTCCAATGTCCATCATTAATGCCAGCATGATATACTCTTTTAAATAGATGTGAATGGGTAACAACATCAAACGCGGATTTAGCATCCAGCAGTATTACGTGTGCTTCAACCTTCATGTCAAGACATTCACGATAAAACTCCTCTAGTATGTATGCAGCGTTTAAAGGTGAAGAGCCTGCAGTGAACCCCCTTTGCATAGGATTTTGTACTTTCAATATGTGACCTTGGGATCTATTCCGTATAATAGTCTCTATTATTTTGCAGACTGTAGGAAGTACAGTAATCCCCCGATAGTTACCAACATCTGTGGGGTGTCCTTTATTATCCTTTAAACCATAATGTTCTCATGGCTTTGGATTACCTGAATTTTGCATATTTCCTGCACATTTTGTAAATAGGTCACTGTACGATACTTATGTTTCACAACATTTGAGCGGAAATACTGTACATGTGTAAGAGGATATAAGTACGCGTGCTAAGAGCAATATTTTGAAAAATCTGTACGGGTGTTTCTGATATAAGATAGAATATGTTTTACAAAGAATATGTTTTACAAACAATTGTCTGAGAATATGTTTTACAAACAAGATGTAAACAAATAATTCGAGAATTTTATTTCTGTAAATAATGCATGATTATGTGGAAAGCGCAAATGCATTGAATGAACTCCGTAAATGCAAGTTCGCGGATAATTTATGTCAATAATAGTTCAATGAGTATTTGCATTGAGGTAGAAAAACAACTAGCATAAGCATCATCAACAACTGTTACATTTTCTGTTGACGTATGTATATGGTTTAACGTCATTTTAAACTGTAGTTCAATCGCGCGTGAGTGCGTGCATGTGTGTGTGTATTTCCACCAAAAGCCAGCCACCAGGGAATCCCGGTACAGCTAGATAGAGTGTGGACTTGTCTAGATGTTATTTGTAGACATGTCTGAAGTGTTGAATCTGCGTCGTTTCTCTTGTAGATATGATGTGTTGTGTCGCATCCGCTCTGTGTTTTCGCTGGTGTTATGGAGCCTATATACGCTAGGTGCTGCACCCTGGTGTGTCCTATCATACGGTGCCGATAGTCCTGTTGTTGGGGACCACACCCGCCTCTTCAACCTGCTTCCCCGGCAAGCCTTAAGTTTAAACTCTGCGTAGGCACGCATGTTGCTGACTCCATTGCTCCGTGTACATCGCTAATCTTCACCACTTCAGTTCCGTTCAGTTGATGAGTCGCCGACCACACATTACCCCTGTCACTCATGCAGGCTGTCGACACTCATCTAACTGCATCTCGTTCATGGCTGTTCCAGGCGCAGTTCCACGGCGGGCGGGACCAGAGAGACGGCACTGATCTTGGTCCACAGCACTAACGGGTCGGTGTCCACAGATAATAGTTCAATCATACCGGCGATGTCTATTTGTAGGCTTCGGCGGGTATGTGCTGTAAGGAGTTGGGAGGGGAAAGGGGGATTCTCGTAATAAGATAACATTAACGAATACAAGATAACAGTAGTTAATAGTATTTCACAATAACAGATAACAAAATAGTTCGCATAACATAAATAACCCTTGCCCTATAACGTGCTCTCATGATATATTCAATACACGGGACCTCCCTGTTTACGTACACATACGACGGACGAGTCTAAGGCGACGAATCTTACCCAAAACACACAACCAACTCAGTGGCGCCTGGAAGGTTTGAACCGGCTTCATCGGATTTCAAATTCAACTCACTATCCACAGGGTAGCGCTAATACTTGTATTCTATTTGATCTGCATATCTACTCTCTGTGTATCTTCATTGTGAGGAAAGCCTATTATTTATATAGTGATCTCTTTCTACTATGAACCGCGGCGATGGTTTATTGGTTGAACGTCTGCCTCGCATGCGGGATGTTGTGGGTTTACAAGACTTCTAAAAGCTCCCTTGATTGACGTTCAGCATATAAAGGGCATTACTAGGACTGGTCGGCCGGTGTTAGTATAATGTGACTACGTGGTGTTCCATGGCATGTATCTACAGCGAGGTATTATAGTGTGACAGCACTATAAAGATGAGCATTGGGTAGACACCGTCGTGATATTACTGAAAGCGACCTTTAACCCTAGTCATATTTAGGCACATACTTTCTCTCATGAACTTTCAGTGTTCGTTGAATAAGTAGCGAGTAACATAAAACTGAAAAAGGCGTGTTGCAAAAATGATAGAGGATAATATATACATGTATATATATCGAGACATTGTAAAACGTGTATAACATAATATCGATAGTTTTCTTAAATTTGCCACGATTTGAATATATTTGAATAAATGTAATTATGTTAGATTGAAAAACAATGGTTCATTATAACCTTGGATTAAAGTAATGAGACTACATGGTTATATTACTTAAATGGTTAATTAAAAGTTACTCTCTTTATAAGTACGAATAGGGTCAGGGGAGACTCCTTAGTTTCGAATGAATGTCCATGGAGAATTTCTTATAAAACAGAAATCTAAGAGATTACAAGCCATGTACAGTCTAGACCATAAAAAAGAAATCCACAAATGTGGTGTTTTTGACTTAGTATGACATAATAGTTAATTTTGGTATACATATTTGTTTTGTACTGTGAACGGTATGGAGACTGTAAACAGAAACTAGTAACTGGTGGCTATGTTGTAAATGCTAGATTTTTTATCATTTCCTGCATTTCTGCATTCGACATCAGATTACGAAAAAAACAAGGCGGTTAAGGCATGTAGAAATATTATTTTTATGACAATTTGGAGTGTTTGTCACTCAATTATGGATGTGTTATATCTCAAATAAAGGACAGGTATATGCTGCCGTGTGTCTATAAATGTCATGTTTTCCTTTTTTGAGTGCTAAGTGGGTGGGGTAAATAAATTGTATTTGTAGGCAGAGAAACCGATTTTGTTGCTTTCTAGCATGTATTTGCTATATTTTGAGAGGAAATTATATGGTCTTTCAGGAACAGGGCATGTTTGTTAGTTTTGAAAAAACAGAAAACTGTAGATTCCGACCTCAGGGGCGTAGATAGATGTACGCAGAGAGCGCAGCTGCGTACACATTGCCCGGCAGCAAAAATAAGAAAATTCAGACATCAAAGCAGACATTAAAATATGCACCACAGATTATCTACGTCTAACATATTTAGAACCCCACCTCCCCCTAGCCCCCTTTCTCCACACACACACACACACACACACACACACAAACACACACACACACATGCATACTATGTTTCTTGTTTATTTGGTTAAAACCGCTCTAGCTACGCCCCAGAGCGCTATATAATCCCTCCATGACGGACATCACGAGCAATCAGTGTGTTTCACTACGCTATGTCAATATCATTTTGAAGACAGATTGGACGTTTCGTGTATTATCTCTCGTATATTCAAACAATTCGATCAATATACCCGTACAGATGCTCACAATTTAGCTCAAATTAACCGTAATGAAAAACTCTTACAACCAGTACTGTCAAATAACGCTGACGCTCGCTACACTCGTAGCAAAAAGATGTGAAGCACCGGATTTCGTGTGCTATATTGAGGCTTACCAATTCGGGTTACAGCTCGCCTAGCAGGGTAGGAAACTGTTAAAGCGATAACTTGAATCTATTCCTAACAGGAAATGAATTGCTGATATTTTTTGAGTGATGTTTGAAGATGGAAATGTTCTTTAAAATGTTACTTCCTAGTGATCAATCACATAGATCCGACCTCAGGGGCGTAGATAAATGTACGCAGAGAGCGCAAAAAATGCGTATCTTGTCCAAATGTGAATGGTTATGATTAAAATTTGGACTGGGACTTCGTAGTGGGGTAATCCAGCAACATTACACACACAAAAAAGTTCTAATTTGGCATGGTCATTTATGGAGCATATAAAACGGGGCTTACCTCCTGCACAAAATGCCACGACCGGGGTACTACTTGGGAAACTTGCATTTATTTACTATTAGGAAGTTTCAGTCGTGTGACGCTAACTACCTCTCTACTCGTTCATTTGTGGTGTGTTTCTTAGTTAAGGATGTGCAGATGCACAATAAGTTTTCGTTTTTGGCTCCATCCCCTAGGGCTACCCTGGGGGTAATATATATAAAACAGGATTTGACCTCCTGTGTAAAGGGCCCCTTTACTGTGCTACAACTTGGGGAGCTGAAGTTGCAGTAATTTACTATTTCAGAGTTTTGGTCCTACATGGGTACAATTTGGGGAACTTGCAGTAAGTGATTTGTTCGACTGCCATTTTGCTCAGGCCAAACACCCAATTTACCCACACCCCCAACCCACCCCAACCACAGACTCCATAAAGCAAGTAGAGTGATACAGACCCTCTTGTTTTTATTATTATTTCCTGTTTGGATGCGTTTTTTCTTATGTTAATTTTGAGTTTCTATATAAAGATTTTGCATGTTTTACAAAAACTTATATAGGAAAACTTAAAAAATCTTCTTTAAATTATTAGCATGGTGTTATGGCTTTAAATTTCGATTGAGAGTGTTGTTGTGTTTTGCATTTGTAAAAAGATATTAAAAGGAATTTAAGGATGAAACCCCTTGATATAAGAGCCTGTATAGCATCTACAGGCCCTCTTGTTCTCTTGTTCTTTATTATTATTAATAATCGCTAACTCCTGGTCTATCAAATTTGCTCATTTGAAGTCCGTGGGGTCACAGATGGGTCTAAAGTTTGTATGTAGAGATTTTGCATGTTTTTACATAGACTTACATAAGAAAATACTTAAAACCATCTTCAATCAGTATTTGCGAGAGGACCATTTGTTCATCATTGCAAAGATCCTCATGTGATCGATTCAGGGCTATCTTGGCCCTTTTGTTCTGTTGATGTTTTCTATGTGAGTATTCGTTTTACCTGTAAAATGTTCACAGTCGATATCCATTTTTTTTTCTTCGAAAATACCAAGAATTGTACGCAACGGGCGACCAAACTGCGCGGCGGTTACGGGTGACTACTAATTGGTTTGTTCAGCGTGAATCAAATATTTTCAGGTCAACACCTAACATTATTCAAATCGTCCGCGGCGTGTGAATTGATGTAATTTAGAGCTTAGTATATGATACTTTGACTTGTATTATTTGTGTTTTAAGCTTAACCGTCTTGTTTTTAGAGCTTATGGGATGGCGAGTTGTCTGTCGTCCGTCGTTCGTCAACTTTTGCCTTGTGAACACTCTAGCACCATCATTATTAATCGGATCTTTACCAAAAAGCCAGAGTCTTTATTACCACGAAAGCTCGGGCAAGTTCGAAAACCAGTCAGATCAGATTAGTTTCTCCGGAGTTATGGCCCTTGACTTGCTGAAAATGCCATATTTTGCCTTGTGAATACTCTAGCACCTTCATTTACTATTTGATTTTTATCAAACTTGCACATATTGTTAATAAAACGGGGCAATTGTGCTGCTGCTATAATTAATGAAACTCTTATTTGTAGTTGAAAATGTAAATATTCAGCTTTTTGTCAATCCCATATGTTCAAGAATAATTATTAATATGAATAAGGCACTGCCTCATTAAGCGAGCTCAACTCCTTAAAAAACACTGGAATGCAAATAAAAACAATCATCAGCACCTTATGTTTATAGAGCCACCTAATTGAGAGGTGAAGAATACAAAATAATCCTGGAACTCTGCCATGCTACAAATAACTGATCGTTGGCCACAACTGATTGCTTGGTACATCACTTATTCAAACTCTTGTATCCATCAACCACAGATAACGGCGCCTCATTAATGGTACATCCAGTCATTTTTAGTTTGGTTGTAAGTTGATTTTCAAGCCATCCGTTGCAGGTTATTAATGCTGAGTTCTACATAAAGCAGAACGCAGTCATAAACAACCACAAACAATGGAAGACTGATGTATACTATATTCTTTTCTTGGACATTCTTGAACATTCAGGACATCTAGACATGCAGCTTAATTAAGGCAGAAATGGCACTGAAAAATATAAAAGATATTAAATACAACACAAAAACAAGAGGCCCAAGAGGGCCTGTAGATGCTCTACTTGTATGATGTGATTCAAAAACATAAACATGATAGAGGCCAACCCAAGAAACATGTTTCCTATATTAAACTCTATGTAAACTTTGGGTTATCTTGGCGGCCATTTTGAATATTTGACGACAACTAAAAACACAAACTTGATAGAGGCCAACAACAGGAACATGCATATGATATTTAACTAGAATGGAATAAGTGGTAATATGTTGTTTGATAAATGTCCTTAAATTTGACCTAAGTTTAGCCATGGTGGCCATTATGGATGACTGGAGGCCCAAAAAATGCAAATCTGAGGGGGACTAACCCAAAGATCATTGTGATTAAGTTTCATCAAAATCCTTCTAGCAGTTTCAGAGAAGATGTAATTTTAAACGTTTTCCTATATAACTCTATGTAAACTTTTGGTCACAGCAGCGGCCATTTTGATTATTTGACGATAACGAAAAACAAAAATTTAATAGAGGCTAACCCAAGGAACATGTATATGATATTTCACAAGAATGGAATAAGTGGTTTCGGAGATGTCGTTTGAAATTTGACCTAGTTTTAGACGTGGCGGCCATCATTGGGTCACCGCGGCAGCCATTTTGATTATTCGACGATAACGAAAAACATAAACTTAATAGAGGCCAACCCAAGGAACATGTATATGACATTTCAGAAGAATGGAATCAGTGGTTTCTGAGGAGATGTCGTTTGAAATTTACTTGAACTTGACCTAGTTTTAGCCATGGCGACCAATCTTGGATGACTGGTGGCCGCGAAAAAACATAAATCTGAAAGAGACTATCCCAAATATCACTATGCTTAAGTTTCTTCAAAATCTTCAAGCGGTTTCAGAGAAGATGTATATTTAAACCTTTTCTTATATAACTCTATGTAAGCTTTGGGTGGCCGTGGCAGCCATTTTGATTATTTGACGATAACGAAAAACACAAACTTGATAGAGGCTAACCCAAGGAACATGTATATGATATTTCACAAGAATGGAATAAGTGGTTTCAGAGGAGATGTCGTTTGAAATTTACTTAAATTTGACCTAGTTTTAGCTATGGCGGCCATCTTGGATGACTGGCGGCCGTGAAAAACATAAATCTGAGAGGAACTATCCCAAATATCATTGTGCTTAAGTTTCATCAAAATCTTTCAGACGGTTTCAGAGAACATGTAATTTTTAACCTTTTCCTATATAACTCTATGTAAACTTTGGGTCGCCGTGGAGGCCATTTTGATTATTTGACGATAACGAAAAACGCAAACTTGATAGAGGTTAACCCAAGGAACATGTATATGATATTTCACAAGAATGGAATAAGTGGTTTTGGAAAAGATGTTTGAAATTTCCTTAAATTTGATCTAGTTTTAGCCATGGCGGCCATCTTGAATGACTGGCGGCCGCGAAAAACACAAATCTGAGAGGGACTATCCCAAATATTATTGTGATTAAGTTTCATCAAAATCCTTCAAGCGGTTTCAGAGAAGATGTAAATTTAAACCTTTTCTTATATAACTCTATGTAAACTTTGGGTCGCCGTGGCAGCCATTTTGATTATTTGACGATAACGAAAAACAAAACTTGATAGAGGCTAACCCAAGGAACATGTATATGATATTTCACAAGAATGGAAAAAGTGGTTTTGGAGGAGATGTCGTTTGAAATTATCTTAAATTTGATCTAGTTTTAGCCATGGCGGCCATCTTGGATGACTGGCGGCTGCGAAAAACACAAATCTGAGAGGGACTACACCAAATATTATTGTGATTAAGTTTCATCAAAATCTTTCAAGCGGTTTCAGAGAAGATGTCATTTTTAACCTTTTCCGATATAACTATGTAAATTTTGTCGCTGTGGCGACCATTTTGATTATTCGACGATAACGAAAAACAAAAACTTGATAGAGGCAAACCCAAGGAACATGTATATGATATTTCAGTAGAATGGAATAAGTGGTTTCGGAGGAGATGTCGTTTGAAATTTCCTTAAATTTGACATAGTTTTAACCATGGTGGCCATCTTGGATGACTGGCGGCCGCGAAAAACACAAATCTGAGAGGGGCCCTCCCAAGTAACATTGTGATGAAATTTCATCAAAATCCTTCAAGCGGTTTCAGAGGAGATGTTGATTTTATAAAATTACTGACGGACAGACAGACGAAAAGTGATCGCACAAGCCCTCCTGGCTAGTAGAGCTAAAAACAATGTATATAATTGATTCAGTAACCGCGACTGATAGCATTTGTCTTAAAACGTCTTAATTTTTTAAACGATTGTGACACAGCATGGTGGTAGACTTATAATCCAGAGATCTTACTTGGTTTAAACATATTTTATTTTCTCATTATTATTACAGCATTGAATCTGTACACAATAGCAGAAAAAGGATTAGAACGAAAGTAAAATACTTATGTTCTTCTCCTAGAGATCTTACTTGCACCACTGGGTGTTTCAATGTGCCCATGCAGAAGACGTTTAATTTCTTAACTTTGTATTTTTGATGTTGACATACATGTAAACAGTTTAACTGTTTGAATGGTGTGTTATGCTTACGTCATTTAGCACATGTTAGGCTATATAACATTTATGATGGTCTAAATTTTTTGTTTAGAGGCAGGCCAATTTATTTTTCTTGAGTAGAACCAGTACTTTTTACCTCCAGCCATCTGTGATAAGCAACACTTTCTCACTTAACAATGGCACCATCGCATTTTTTCAAATAATGAATACAATTGCTAATTTTATTTTGTATTTCATTATCTATATAATATATACAATAGATGAAAACAAATAACAATACCAGTATATGCATTATGCCATAATGAATTAATTGCTAGATTATCATCCCCGTCCGCCCCCATTTTTTTTATGCCTGGCTTTTACACCGATTTTCACTGTTTTGAGAGCCGCGTTATAAACCTGTCCTCTGAAACCCGGAAACGTAATAACCGGTGTTGAGGTACGCAATTTCTTCACAAAACGACGTAAAATTGGCAAATTAAATGGGGAAAAACTGGTGTTTGTTATCATTAAAATGTATTGCAATTATGAAAGACTGGTTAAGTTGTAATATTGTGGAGGATAAAACATTTTTAATAGACATCTTTACCGAATGCATCGATAAAAAAAGTGCTGATTTCGGCAAAATCCTTCACAGTATAACCGGCCATATTTCAATAAATCTCGCTGTGTGCCGCATGTCGCTAGATGCAATTTCATCGGTTGGTTGCACGATCATAACCCCGTCCTGATCGATTATACACGCGACAGCTGTTTGACATGGGCTAATCACATGCTGTGTATTGCAAATTACCGCAAATTACAGACAATTAACCGATATCCGGGAGGTTTTGAATGGCTTCCGTGTGATCGGTAAATCAAAGGCAAATCCGTTAGTCTACCGGAGAATGCGGGAGATTTTGCATGTATGGGATTCAAACTCGTAGCTGTGAGAGGCGAAAAAGTTTTAGACGTAGCTTCTTTACTGTCCCGGCCAAGGATGCAACAGAAATGAAGTGGGCAGTCCTGTGTATTGAAGGTTTTATGATTCCTATATATCCTTCTCCTCTGCCTTGGGCGGCTCTAAATAACGTTAGATAATGTGTTGATAAGCCATTAAACAATATCTGTTCAAGAAGCTACAGTTTATCACTGCAAAAAGGAAAATATTTCCTGGCAGAGGGATGTTAACAAGCATGTACTGGAGTCAGGCATATGAAAGACTAGATGAATCCATTGAAGAATTGATTTGCGAATGTCATCATTTTTTAAGGATTTAATTTGGTATTTCGAACTTTCGACAGGCTAAGTAAAACATTTAGCTAGTTTAAAGTGTGTGAAGTCCGAGGCACTTCTCACTAACTTTAAACTAGCTACATGTATTTCATACCCCATAAAAATATTGAAATATTGAATTCAATCCTTTTATGTACATTTTGTTTGTTCTGTATGTTATTCAGACTTTACTCATGTAAATTTATATGTAATTGTGCTAAAAATATTGTTTTAAACCTGTTCTACATACTGTTGGTAACAGTGACGTTGCCAACCTTGCACACTTTTTTATAGCAACTGACGACAGTTAGCATGAGAACGTCAAGACACGTATACGGTTATGTTATACAACCAAAACAAGTTATTCAAACGAATAAAATACACCTTGTTTGTTTTAGCCCTGCCCAAAATGTAAACGTTTTTTTTCACTAGGAATTTAAATGCAACAAATAAACACGTTTCATTTAAAGAGGCACTACCTATATCTACGCGATTTTTAATGTAAAATATTAAATACTCAATATTACTGCATTTATATGTATACAAAGCTATTTTATGAGTATTCTAGGAAGAAACATGGTTCGTATTCCAGTTCTGTAAATTATTAATTATGATCAAAACAATATCTTGAATAAAATGCTGCCCAGCCGTTTATTCCTGCCGGATAACTACGAGTTTTTACGATTTTCTCGGACATGCGCAATGCGATTACAAACTATTCGGCGCAGTTCCGATAGCAAACGAATCGATCGGAACTCTTCGCTAATCAGACGAGGTAGTTCCGATTGTAAACGAAAAAGATCGGAAAATCTCCGCAATCGGTTTGTCTAAAACAATTACGAATACAATTTCAAAAATCCGATCTTTTCAATCCTGTTTTTTCCCAGCAAAACGCATATTACATTGGGTGAAATTATTACCATTTACCTTTTTCATAGTCCTCTTTATAATTAAGTAAAGTTTATATCAATTGGTAGACAAAAAGATATAGGTAGAGCCTCTTTAAGGTCAATGCTATAGAAATGTAAATATTGGGATTTGAACGGTGGTAGTGAGTGGCAACTTTACCATAAATAGCTTTATGGTAAATTTTCCATTCACTTTGCATTTTATGGTAAATTTGCCAACCACTGCCGTCGTTAAAACCCCGGGAATACTGAAAATTAGTGAATCAATTCTTAAATATACTGTTTATATTATTAACCTGTTCTTATATTATCAACAATAATGTGCCTTGGGAGGTATGATAAATGATAAAATCATAAACAGTGCCAGAAAGATAACATATCATCAGTGTTAGTGATGTACCGATTATTCGATTGTAACCCAATCGATCATCAGTTACTTAGGCATCCGATTATGATGATTGATTATGAAAGTCTATAATCGATCATCGGTTGCATGTAAAAATGCACTTAATGTTCAAAATAGAAATAAACATGATTTTCCATGAGACCACACTTGTGAAAATGAACAAATAAACAAATTTATATCAAGTATAATTATTTTGCTGTTGAAATGCCAATGGTATAAGACACAAGACAGGAAAGAATACTTGATTAATCAGTAATAATTCTAAGTTCAAGGCCTCAAACTCAGATTAACATACACATGTTATGTTTCATATTAACTAACCGATGATTGATCGGTTACATCCAACCGATTGTAAATGATGATCGCTGGTAAATTTCAACCGACTGCCCATCACTATTCAGTGTATTTTTAGACCACGGTTAGTCAATATGAAGTATTGTTTCAGGCCTTGAACTTAGAAAAATTCTGTTAAAGCTGTACAGTCCCTATTTTAACTGGTAATAACTCATGAATATGAATGAGTCACGTGTGAAGTAATTTCAAATCGACGAATACCCCAAAAGTCAGTATATAAGGAGAAATTGATACATACAATTTCACATTTTTATTTAGCCTCCGTACAGGTAACATCGATAAATATTCGGCTCCAGAATATATGTGATAAAAAAATAGTTGCCCGGAACTTGAACCACAGCCTTGCACTTGTAAGATTTGAAAGATGTACGCTGAACCTCTAGACCCTTGCTATTTATTGGTATTTTGTAGCATTTTTAACACTAAATACCCGTTCAGACCAAAGAACCAGCAGGACGTGTCCGTCTACAACGGATTGAGGCCTGGTCAGCTTTTTCACTTACTTACCGACGATACCTACAACTCTTCAAGCGATGTTGACGTGTCCTGCAGGGAACTACCATCAACGTCAACCATCAACTTCGGGTCCTCTGGTCGTTATACATCGAACCATTGGGCCGAAAGTTGAAAGTGTTGTTAGAACGTGACTACCACCATCATCCACCCTCAACGGCGGGCCCGGTGGGCTTTCGGTACAAGCTAGTCCCATCGAGCTGACCGTTGAAAGTGTAGTACTCAGGCAGTCATGAGTACAGATACAACACGTTCCGATTAGGTATACACCCTACACTAGGGTGGTACCGTGGCCCTTCTGAGGGCCGTTTCTTGGATTCTACTGAGACGTTTAACCACCACGGATACAGACATAAATATCACGGGACTTTCAAACCAACCATCTTTGCAGTCATCCCATTTGTCAAAACAACAATCTACTGGGATCAACTTTAATCTTCTACGACTTAAACTACTATAGATAATCAATGATGGATTTCTTCACCCACCTGTCACCAACTCAACTCTTCTTCTGCAACTTGTAATTTCCATTGGATCCGATTAATGTATTCTTTCCTGTCTTGTTTCTTATGGAATTTTATTTTAACAATAAAATAATTCCAGTTGTTATGCGTTTAGCTGTTTATGATATTTGTGTATATGCTCATTTTCACAAGAGTACACGTGTATTTCCTAACTCTTTCTCTTGGAAACTTGGCACAGCAGCGCCAGTGGTTAAAATTTCCCCACCCACCGTCTTTACGGTACAGACTATATCACTAAAGTGCGATGCGTTTTCATTTAATCATAGTATTTAAGATTATCGATACTGCAGTAGCTTTTAAAGTTTAGGTAGATGTACTGTAACCTTGACTTTCTTTATCCAGCTGGCAATAATCGGCCGCAATAATCACCAACAGTTGGTTACATACTAATGACGTCACATTAACGATGAAGTCTGGTAACCTGGATGGACTAGCTCCAACGCGAACAGAGGTGGGCCGGATACCAAACACAGATGGGTGACCTCCCCTTAACAAGGGAGTTAAGTTTGTTTGACTAAGGGAGTTAACTGTGTTTTGACTTTTTTACCACGGTTTTTTTCCCTGTACAGTGTTTTTGCTACTCGCGTTACCGTAGAGCTCGCTTGCGCGCGCGTCGCTTCGCGACGCGAGCTGAGCTCGCTATAAAGCGGGCTGGTGGAGATACAGTGAAAATCATAGCAGCAGCACAATTGACCTCGTTTGGAATTTCGCCGAATTTTTTGCAACATTTTTAAAAATGGACGACGCAGGAAGTCCGTTGTAACTGTCATAAATATGTCCGCGAATGGTGTTTGTTCCTATAAATACTTTCAAGAAAAGTATACTACACGTACATAGTCAGCGATATGTAGGATGACATGTTACGCTACGCACCTGATCATGAAGCAGGCGCGTAACATGGTCTGTATTTAAAATACTCTTGATACGTGGATAAGGAAAGGGTTTGGGAGGAGGTGCCCCCTCCCATACGTGGGGAGGGCATTGGACCAAATGTGCTAGTACACGTGACATTTGTCAGGAATATAGGCATTTTATTTGCGTAAAATGTGGCAAATTCATTACCTCAATACGTCCCCCCTCTGACTGTAATGGCATTTTGAACTTTGTGAGATTTTTATTTTTTTATTTTTATGTTTCCAAATTTCTCTCGGTAATACATGACTATGCCAAGCAACGCCCATGCCAGAATAAAATCGTGACGTGCTAAGTAATAATGGATGTGACAAAGTAATTAATCTAATTAAATGTTGTTTAATAGCTCATCTTCACATGGTATGTTGTTTAGAGCCGCCCCAATGTTAAATAGGAACTCACTCTTCCTTGGGTTTCTGTAACGTTCTGGGCTGATAAACGGGTCCGTCCAGTTTACATCCAGATCCGACGAACGAAATAAACACGGACGCCGGAAATCGTGCAGACATCACGCAATAAGTAATAGATAGAGTCTGGTCTCAGCGAGTTGGCTTATTTAAACACAGAGATGGGTGTAGCCCACCGAGGTGTTTAAATAACCAACGAGCTGAGACAGACTCTATCTTTTTTGTAGCATGGTGTACTTAGTAACACTGTGACGTCATAGTGACCGTACTCTAAATTCCAATATCCGGTAGTTGTAGTACGGTGTAGCCACGCCCCTTTAGTTAATTAAACGATTTAATGCTCTGCATTCATCAAAGGAAATGTCACCGACCATGCTACAAGTGTCAATGGCCCATATCGTTATGAACAAGTTAAAAGTCGGAAGTCACTCAAGGGCTCCCATCCTCATGTTACTGTGATACATTACGCGGTAGTACTACAACAACTTTAACACATGCAGTCAAACACATCGTTTTAATTTCAAAAGTAAGTGCTAAAATGATGTAAAAACTCATTCAAATCAAATCAAATGAATGTTTTTTAAAACGCAGTCGTCATCAGGCCCAATGTATAGAATGAATGAATTAATTAAAAATAATGGTGTTTTTCGGCAAGTCAACACATAAATAGGTCATATTGTGCGCAAAACCCATGTAAGCAAAGAAAAAGAGTGTAGGTTAATATAGTTTACCGTAGTTTTGAAGACCCAATGTCGGGCCTCTGGTAATGCGGTATAAAACTTGCACTTTTATCCAAACAGAAACGACCTAGTATTTTCTTCTTCTCCAAACAACGCCTAGTTCGCCATTGTTGTCTAAAAGCTTATGTTTACAATTATACAATTATACAAAGGTAGAAAAATAATACTGAAAAAGGATTATAAAATATTCCTGAAAATCTTCTTCACCAAAAATGTCTGTTAAACGTGGACCTGGACGGATTTAATATATTACTCAAAATAAAAGCAGTGCATCACAATCTCGTGAACATTCATCATAGCAAAATGACGTCATCCGTGTCGTCTATGATACAGTCTAAGGAGCGTATTTACGACGTATTGACGTAAAAAAGGTATGGTTTTACCAAATTCTCCGGTTAAACAAATGTACTTGTAAAGGTTTATCAACAGTAGGATTTCATCGAAGGGCATTGCCGTGCTATGAATAGTACTGCACGTACACCACTTAAAGTTCCCCGGCCAAGTTTTGTTTCATGAACATGTTTATGTTTATTTAAATCGAAATCAATGCAGAACAATATATATTTACAATTCACACATTGCAATATCTGTGAAAAGCGAGAATAAGATTTTATTTGATGACGTAGAAAACTTTAAGCAGGTAAATTAATCCACAGGTAAATGTATTTATCAATTATCTGGCAATAGTTGTGCAGCTATACAATTCAGATTTACCTCATTTCCCCGTGTAGTCACGCAGTGGTAGAAGTAGTATCTACGTCATCAAAATAATACTTACTTAGTAGCGGTTTTGAATGTATGATTCTTTTCGAGACTATCAAGAAATGTTCATATATTGTTTAAGAGTTACATTTGTTAATTGATAATACTACAAAAAGGATAGCCATTCATCTTTAACATGCACGAAGATGATTCTCTCAACAGCGGGATTATCGGCAAAGACGATAACTTCTCACAACACGAGCCATAATATACGAATTCAAAGCGGCTCGGACATAAACCAAATTCGAAATGATCTTACTGGCTCAATCTACAGTAGCTGAATTGAGTTGGACAGTTAACCAACCACCAATACAACGAGTCATAACAGAATCACCAGGTAGTCCACAGAAGCGCATTGCTGCGGATGGATTGCCACCTGTAAATATCATCCCGACCTATTTCAGAGCAACAATACAGGCGCAAGAAAATATTAAATTTGCAGCTTTACTTCTTTCAGGAGGTAATGAAATCGACACTCGAGTTATCGATCAGAGTGGAAGTCATGTACGTTCCAATCATTCCATATTCACAGATATGTGTCAATAGATGAATTTTGAGCATATTTTACATAATATCGTTATAGAACGTTATGCATGAAAACGAACCATATCGAAGACAAGAACTGGATTCTTATGGTGAGTTGATTAATGATATGTTCCGGAACTTTGGTGAACTATTTTTATGCAATACATCATTCTCAAGGAAGGCTCAGCAATATGAGTTACAAGCATATCTCTAGACTGGTCAGCATGTGACAAGCAACTCTATATGCGGATTTTCGCAGGCCTCAGGAGTGTAACATGTGGCCATTGTTCATCTCTTAGTCACATGCTGGGGTTTTGCCCTTGTAAAAGTACACAACCTGGTTATTGAGCGAAATCAATCGAGTAATGCTGCATATGGATATCCTACGACAATGTTACGTTATAACCACTCAGGATTTAATAAATATGACCGACAAATAGGCATGCACCATTGTTAAGAGATATGCACTAAGTTCAACACTGTCGGATGCAAACTATCACAACAACTTTTTACAAAATTGTTCATGGTTGTGAGCATTGTAAGGGCTTACATCCTGTTCAACAGTGTCAACTGAAAGGCAAACTACCAACAACACGAACAAATAAACAAGGACGCGCTGACAGCAGTGGTGGTGTAGAAATGACAGCTTTGGGGGCTCTTCGCTCATTGAACTGTTTGAACTTCACTATTTTTGGCCGCTATATACCACGGGCTATATTTTCGCCCCCTCCCCCTCGCCCACCACCCCCTCACCCCCCACCCCCCCCCATACACAAAAAAAGAAGAATCTATAGAGTGTCATAACATTGCAATCATAACCACCTCAGTTTTTCAGAACTGTCGTTTCTTACGGTCATATTTCTACTTACAGGGATCTCCGTTCTCTCGTATGAACAGTAATGACTTCTCTGTCGTAAATATAGATATAAAAATCGAACAGGAAAAGCAACATTCAAGAACAACAGTCAACTGAAAACACACACAGAAACAAAGAACACATTCAAGATGAATAAAAGGCCAAATAAAACATCACACAAAAACGCAAAAGGGTTGACAATAGGGCTACCGCCTTGGAACGGTTAGTGGCAAAAAAGGCCGCTAGGGGTTTAAACCAGGTTCTAGGTTGCACCAAACCTCACACTTACCCTACTGTCAACACAATAAAACGGGACAGTGTAAATAAAGAAATCCCCGCCATGAACTATTCTCTAACCAACAAGGCAGCATTAATAGGCAATATAAGTAAAACACAAAGATGCTCGTGTATATATAAATAAAAAAAACAACAATAGCCTAGAAAGCCACAATGAAGATACTCAATGATTTGGTAGAAGCCAGAGCAACAAGAGAATAAACCATTGAGGGAACGACAAGACAAGACTGCAGACAAACATCAAACGTCACCGTCCTTTTGGGATTTAGGTAGACGTCATCATAGGGTCCACAGCCTGTCCGGTCATCGCACAATTACAGAGGAAAGCATAGTGGCGAACTGTAAATGGGTCCACCACCAAGCATAGAGTGCGTTGCAACATGATAGGATCATAATCTCTTTTGATGAACCTTTTAACACGTTTAACAAAGATAGTATGAAAGTGATCATGACCAAGGATCTTACGAAGTTTGTAAATCACGTCGCCATAGAAGTGAGGTTGTGATAGTCCTTGTCGCAGAAGAGTTCTTAAATTACTTTTATATTTGGAAAGAAGATCAAGGTTACGATAATAAAATGTTGCAAAGGTTTTACGAAGTTTATGGTAACGGTAAACCTGATGGATTAGCTTTTTAGTTATACAAAGATTACGAATAATGAAGTCCTCAACTCGAGTACAAGCTCTAAAATTTACTTATTTTTCTTTGCTTCCACCCTTGCTATCACCTTCCCGTTCGATATACACCCCTCGCTGGTGGGTGTCCGGGTGTGGGTGGGGCTCCCTTGACAAACATTGAAAATGAAGATGTCTAATTAATTTTGATGAGGCATTTTCATGCGTTGTAATGCAGTAATGAATGACACCAATGTCCATGGACTTATTTTAAGAAAAAATATAGCCATATAACCAGATAATCACACTCCATTTAATTGAATGCTTCTTTTTCAAATGTTTAGACTTTTATTTGTTTAGTTTTCTATTTTCAATGTTACTCACGTGAACATGTCACCCTACATGTCGCTGACTATCTATATTTAATATTCATTTCTTGAAAGTATTTATAAGAACAAACACAATTCGCGGACATATTTATGAACGTTATTTAACAATGGACTTTCTGCGTCGTCTATTTTTAAAAACGTTGCAAATACTTTAGCGAATACCAGACAATGTCAATTGTGCTGCTGCTATGATTATCACTGTATTGTAACACGTGTTAGTTGCAACAAAGCATTCACGCACATCTGTGTCAAGCTAACGCTAACTTTTGATACGAAAAGACAGTTGTGCTACTGCTATGATTATCACTGTATTGTAACACGTGTTAGTTGCAACAAAGCATTCACGCACATCTGTGTCAAGCTAACGCTAACTTTTGATACGAAAGGTCAGTTATGCTGCTGCTATGATATTCACTGTAACAATGAGTTGTGCATGTGAGTGCTTATTAATGTCGGGTTGTCAAGCGCTGGAGGTTGAGTTGACTGACGTTAGATGGCATGTTACTAGGGTTTGTGAGCGCTGGATTTCGACTTATTAAAGCAGTATTGCCTGATGGTTGGATGAAGGTAATAAAACGCTATTATATCCATTCTGCATCAATTTAATAGATGACTTCAGTCATATGCTGATAATAATAATAATAATAAAACATCTTCAGAAATCAGCATGACTTTCATTGATATTACTGCCCAGTCTTTTGGTGGCGTTGAAGGCCAGATAAGCTCTTGTATGTTTTGGAGCAGTGGTCACAAATATGTTTCTCTGCACAAACATGTGTACGTATCCACAGGGTCTAAGTATTATAGGGCGCCGTTTGTAAAACACGATTTAACTAATTTAACTCATTTTAAATAAATAAATGAAATGTGGAACTTAATTTAAATCACCATATTTACTAAATGTGCATGTCCCTTTTAAATCGCCGCGCTTTCGATTTAAATAAATGTTTGCGATTACGATAACTAGACGTTCGATATACAAAATGCACAACGAATACGAGATGATGAGCATAGTCAAAATCAATTTCAGGCTGCACGCATGCAGATTTACAATGGACATGTTCATTTTGTAAATATGGTTCCTATTACAGGGACATTAACCGTAACCTTAAGGCCATAAAAAATAATTACGTTGACATGTTAAATAGACAGCATGTGTTGTAGTTAAATAATTACTTTGACAAACATGACACAGCTACTATTATTAAATACTTACTAAATAGACACACGATGTGTTGACATAATTCAATAGCGGTACAAAAAATGTACCATAGCTGTACAAAACATGTACCGCTGCATGTGGTTGAACTTAGCCCAAATTACTCGCGAGTAATAACGGACGAACGCTGGGCCCGTTACCATGTAAATTTACGGTGAAATACATATTTTGATGAAAACCTTATGCGCTATATGATGTCAAGTGAGCAACATAAATGTAAATACTTAGGTCCCAGCTACGAGTAAAAAACAATAAATAAAATATTTTTTAGTTTAAATTCACGAATTTATTACTACTTATTTGGACTAGGCTCATGATTTTATGCATACATTTTACCGAATAAAAATCAGACAGATATTTGCCTGCTTAATGTGTTTTACTTATGGACAGTGACCCTTTAAGAGATGTGATGCGGATTTAGTTAATTCGTTAAACAGAACGTCGATTTATTTAAACAATGTCATAGCCATGTTAAATAGACAGCATGTGTTGTAGTTAAATAGTTTTTTTTACCAATGGCGCCACATAATGTAGCTGCATTTACTTCTCTTGTCGTGATCTTTCTCGCTTAATTATGAGATTTTAAACAAATTAATAAAATGGCCAACTCATATTCATGATCCTCGGTCTTATGCAGTTGAACAGTTGTTCGTAATACGATGTGTGTCACATGATTGCTAGCATAGTTATGATGACAGGTTATTTCATGTGATGCTTGATGTCTATAAGCATGACATTCACCTTTTTGCTAGGGACATTAGGTTTGGTCTAAACACACAATTTAAGATGAATTGAATTGAATTGGGTTTTAAGGCGCACCAACACATGAAAAGTTTATATGGAGTATATTAACAGGCATGAACATGCCAGGCTCACCTTCCATGTACATCGAGATAAAATATGGAAAATGGGCCTAGAACCTTCTCACCCTGAAGTTGCTGCAAATTCTATCGTAGAAACTCCATTTACGCTGGAGCCACGTTTATTGTTTTTCTGCCACTGCCCTTTTGATGCGAGCGAGATAGCACCTGAAACAATGCAAGGATCATGATGAAGACCTTTAATGAACATGAACACAAAATGATAAAATGAACATGAATTTGGGGGGATTCTACCCCTCTGCCTACCCCTCCAAAGGGATCTGCAGTGGCCATTTTAAGATGAATATATGCGTGTAATATGATTTGAGTTACAATAATGATAGTAAAAAAAAAGATTATAGTATTTGATGAGTGACACTGACCAGTGAGAGAAATCAGCTCTAGTGCACTAATTATATTGAATAACCTCTCACGTTGTTTGTTTTTTTGACAATATGTTTGCTCCTTTACACTACTGTGTAAAAGTTTACTGATTTTAAGAAAGAACGTGAAAATAATAACCTGTTACTGAATGTAGAATTTAGTGGACTCACGCACTTAACAAAACAATTCTCACTCCGTTAACTGTACACATCCAGCACACAAGATCTCCCGTTGTGGCCGACATCAAGGACAGTGTGAGATAGGTTTACTCGACATCTGTTACCAGGAATATTTTCCAATTAGCTTTTTTGTTTAGCCATGTTTATCAATGAAACAAATGATAGGCGAATATCTGTTGAATAAATCGTTTAAAAACTATAGTTCGTGCTAATTTTGACAAATATACATATGTAAACCAGTGTTTATGTTAATGTTTGTATCGTCTGTATTAGTTTGGTAGATGTGACATGTTGTGTACAGTGATGTATATGTCTTTATATGGTAATGCATGTTGTATTTTATCTAGTATGAGTGTCATAGCGTGGTATGTGAGATATGTCCTGAGTTTCACGTGTTGATAGATGCATGAGCAATTAACCCGCCAAATCATAAAAACGTGGTTCTTCTTGCTTTCGATACTATCATTATGCTTGTGACTGTAACAAACACAGGCAAGAGATAAAAGTAGCAGACTCGGTTTTATTGAGTCTGTTCATGAGAGGTAATGTTAAGTGAAAAACACCTCTCACGCCTCCTAGCACCGGCTTAAGCTATATTCTACTTTAAAGCCACAAAGATTGGGCTTGATGATCTCAAAGAACCAGTAAGTAATAACACTACTGATTTGTAGTCGGGGCAACTTTTTACGGCCGCCACACAGCATTAAACAAACGCTAGTGTGAATGATAATAAATATTAAAAAGGGGATCCCTTGGAAGCAACAAACACAAGCAAGAGATAAAAGTAGCAGACTCGGTTGTATTGAGTCTGTTCATGAAAGGTAATGTTAAGTGCAACACCTCTCACGCCTCCTAGCACAGGCTTAAGCGATAGTCTACTTTAAAGCCATAACAATGGGGCTTGATGATCAAGATTAGCTAATTACTTCTGTGATCAATATTACTTTATTTGCGCCGCGTTGTCAAGTTGTTAGTTGGTTAGAATGTTGTGAACTTCTTACATGGGTTTTGTATCTGTCTATGGTTAACAGACTTTGACTCATGTAAGTGGCGATAAGCATGCTTTACAACTTGAATTCCTAGAGAACTCATCTAAAAACCTTGAATGGTATAATCACATATTTTGAAACCTTCAGAGGTTACCGTTTAGCCTGTGGATTTGTTTTCGTAGATCAGTCTACTAAGTGTAGAATGCGGCAATGTTTCCGGGATCTTTATGTGTCCGGGATGTTTACGGAGCAAAATGAAATCGTAAGTGCAACTGAAAGAAATCGCAATTATTGGAATGGAATAAGTGCAACTCTTTAAAAGTATTTGCATGGATTAAGATCCATGGATGTATTGAATCCATGAATATATAACGACAAAGTTTAGCGTTATATCGGTTTTATTTATAATGCCAAAAAGAAGCGAAAAAGAAGCAAATCAGCTTGTCCACACTATCATTTAAAATGATTTTTGATTTTTTATAAATTTGCATTTGAATCATTATATCAGAACATTAAATTCTGATGAAGCTAAGCTGTCAAGCCGAAACATTAAAAAGTCTGTGTTGTTAATTTTTCTAACTATCATTAAGGATTATATTAATAAGACGTTGGCCAAGTTTCGCAGTCAACACTATTGACGCATTCATTGCGTAGTTATTGGTTTTGATAAAACTTTCAATTTTTTATTAATTATACAAACAATTGTTTGCATTCCTATCAGTTCACTGGCTTACAGTCATGTTTATTTACTTATTGGCATCTTTTTTTACGCCTGCGTAAAACCTTGCTTGTATTAATTGTTATTATTTATGTTGTATGTCTTCTTCTGCATATACATTAAATGTATCTTGAACCCGGTATCTGTTATGATTACGACCCCAAACTTACAATGGCGCCCAACGTTTTGATGTGGATAAGGATACGCCCGAGGATGCGAGTATGTGGAGAGTGCAAATGTTATCGGCCGCAGACGCAGGATCCAAGTACGTGTTCGGATAATCAGTTCAATGACTAGTCAGTATTGTTGCAGACTTAGTTTGCAGAGAGCTCTACGTGTTTTTGTGTGTGTGACTTTTTGACAGTTTTCTTGCGAAAGAAACCCGCTGTGTTTTTTCTTCGGCAGTGAGCGCGGATTCGGAGTGTTGACCGTGAGTTCGCGAAAAATCAACGAACTACTTGGCGGAGGAATATGTGTTTGTGTGAATTATGTGTATATGTTTTTGTTCTTTTTAAGAAGGATTTGTAAAAGGATATTTAAAGGACAATATAAACTGTTGAAGTTTGCTGATCATGTCCTTTGCATATGACTGAAGCATTCAGATTTTGAGTAAACCGCGTGGTGCACACGTGACATAATTACTTTTCTACGGTTTACACATATATTTGTCACGGGCATACCAATCATGACACAGATTTATGAATAAATACAACATACGAGGGCCGTACAAATATTACGTGGACATTTTTAATAGTTAATGCACTTTTATAAATCAAGTAAATTAAATTATATGGTAATAAAGGTTTACATTTTCACTTTCATATCAGAAAATACTATAAAATTATTTGAAACAGATTTTAAGAAAAACGAGTTTTTACAACCCCACTGTAGCCGCCACAGAGCACGTCATTTGTGTACTATGACGTCGCCTTAAAAATCAACAACAACCTACCTTTATAAATGATGAAATATTCTATAAAATTAACAAACGTAATTGTTATTTAATAATATTATTGAAGTCATGGTTTGCATTAAATAAATATTTTACAGCATTGTTGGCTAATCATGTTTTATAAGTATACCACAGCTTCGGGACGAGATTATATGAATTCGATCAATTTTAGCATAACTATTCAAAGTATTTAGAAAACAAACAGCATAGTCATTCCAAAAGACATATTTATTGAACATATATTGGTATTCCTAAATTATTAACATATATGTTTTGTAGAAAATATGTACGATTTTAATTTTTTTAATTCTTTGTATTTCAGTGTTGTATAAACGTTTTTGTTTTATTAAAAGTTCATATTATTTAATATTTTATTAACATTTTATTGCTCCGTGAGTTTTTCTGACGTCGTCAGTTTCAACTTAAAAGCAATGAAGTGTTCGTCTACTTATTTATATTTATCATATTTCTCCTAGTACAATATTCATAAAATTTCACAATTCTGATTTTGGAATACCAGTGACAATGCTACTTTAGTTTTGTGTATTTTTGCCGACGATTTTCCTTTTATTTAGCCATTCCCGAAATGCAGTTATAAAATAAAGACGTCACAATTTGGACTGCTCCGTAGATGGGGTTTTCGCCCTATTATACCGTTCATTTGGGACGTAATTAGACATCGTATCGAGTTTTTGTTTAAATCATTTGATTTCTTATAAGTTGGATTACAACATATACGAATCTTAAAGGTTTACGTCAATACATTTGTGCGATATTAAAAAAAGTCCACGTATTATTTGAACAGCCCTCGTATATGTGTTTCCCCTTTAAAATAATACACCAACATCTGTCGCATACACAAATCTGTCGCGTATGCAGACCGACATCAGAATATCACAGCATTGATAATATGTCATTCTATATATGTTTGATAACGAATTAAACATATTTCATATACCGAATAACCTACATTTAAAACCCACCTGGGTTGTCCGTGACCGAGTGGTTAGAGTCTCTGACTTGAAATCACTGGCTTCTTACCACTGTGGGCTCGATCAGACGCCGGAGGTTTTACCCAGGTGCCCACTCGTGGACGAAAATTACCCGCAGGGAACCTTAGGCCTTCTTCCATATGACCTTAGCTGTTGGTACGACTATAAAATCCAATTTAATTCAATTCAAAACCCACCTAATCATATAATGGCTTCTTGATAATATAATGGCAAATTGATCATCATTATATCCCTTTTTAAATCGAAGTTAATTGAATAAGTCTAGACGAACGTACATATTTAGAGGTTATTAACTGGGGTAGGTGTGCCTCTTTGTGATATTGGCCTGAGATAGCCATATGAGGCCCGAAAGCTTTAGCACACATAAAAATTCGTTTCAAGAGGGCATTCCAAGAAGCTCCATATCTGTGTTGTACGCCACTCAAAATTCCAGATTTCACAATATCGATATAAATGGTGATGCTTAACGCATTCGTGCTCAAACACTTTGTGATAAAACCAAGGTTATTTATTTCAATGGTTGGACATGTTATGCGTATTGCCGGGTTTCATTCAGGTATAATTACCTGTTACCGAGGTGTTGTTAGTCAATTTCCTTGCATCTTTGTTTCAAGCCCAGTACCGTGTAAATACCACAGCTTCTTACGTATCTGCACTGGCGTACATTAACAGCTTTTTGGTTACGCAGATTTTAATGATTCATTCTTCGTAAAGCAGGTTTTGAAAGGAGCAAATAATTTGGTGGCAGGCCCAGTTCAAACTGGTACGCGCCTTCCCGTTATATACGCATTATTAAAGAAAATTGTATTGGCTCTTTCATATACAAATAATAATTACCTCACTATAATTACCTTCTCTGCAATATGCATTTTGGCTTTTCATTGGTTCCTTCGTATTGGCAAAATCTGTATGAAATCGTCGCAAAGTTTTGTTGGCGTAGTGCAATATGGCGACTTGAGGGTCATAGATTCCGATAAAGGTTTACAGTACGGTTAGAAATTATTCTCAGGAAATATAAACACAGTCAACAATCTGCCACATTATGTTTAGCCAGTGAATTTGTGTGTCCTGTTGCCGCCATCAAACGTATTTAGCCAATGCGTCTCATTCTGTCGTGCCATTATTTCAGTTACCTGGTCAAGCCGTTTCATACTCATTCTTTAATGTACACAATCGAAACGCAATTGCATTTCTTGGGTTGGAGACTAATCGGTACAAGTCGCATTCATTTCGTATCGGAGCTGCAAATCATGCTGTCATTGAGGTTTTTGCGGAAGATGTTATCAAGCAAATGGGTCTAATGCATTACACAATTATATCCGTTTGCTACAACTGACGTTGATATCTTAGATTTCTGGACATCAAAAAAGGCAGCTTTAGAGTACTTGATTTACCGGTATTGCACATTCGTTTTATAATTGCTGAGGTTTACAAATGTTCAGTTGTGTAGTTTTTAATGATAGTCCAGCATAAGGCTGCTTTTGGGAAAAGTCGTATAAGCATCTCTATGTTAATGGCTATATACATGGTAAATTCACTATAACTGTATTAAGTATTATACATATAAGGTTGTAATGTTTTAAGGAAAGTCCAGCAAAAGGCTGCTTTCAATGTCCAAAGCACGGATTATTTTCATGTTGATCGCTATATGTAACAATGCTTCAATTTGACGAGTCCTAAACTGTTTTTATGTATTATACTATTAGTTGCTAGAAAATGTAGTTCTTTTTTGCAACATTTGTAAACTTTAATGAAAGTTCAAAAAAAGGCTGCTTTCTTCAATGTATAATGCTCGTCCGTCGGATGGGTACGTAAACCGGGCGGTCCCGTGTATCGGTCTATCCTCCGAGCACGTTAAAGAACCATAAGAATCTATTCGATAACAAGAGTAGGGCATGGTTCCCGGATTCCTATGTATCCTTCCCCTCTCTCTGGGGCGGCTCTAAATAACCTATACTGTGTTGATGAGCCGTTAAACAACATTCAATTCAATTCAATGTATAATGCTGCAGTTGATTTTGAAGTAGTAAGATAACTCGCGAAGAGTATTTTAGAGGGAGTATTGTCACTTAAAAGTTTCAATTTATGCATGCTTTACTACAGTACTTCATTTGTGACATTTTACGGGCATGAACGGTTAGTAAGAGGCAGCTTTCGTTTTTAGTTTCAATTATCTCACTCCATTTTACACGTTCGTAAGGTTTTTGAAGTGGCTTTATATTTCGGTCTGGTATTTCGGGTGGGTACGCAATTATATTGCTGGTGGCGGATTGTAGCCCACTTATGCTTATGGCAAAAACAATGAACTCTTTTTGTTGTAGACAACTTTGATTGAATTCTAAATTACACATTACGTTAGAATATAAGTTCGTAATGCGTTTATTCGTCATTTAAATTGAATAAATGACATTTTCACACAGCTATATCTTGTGTTTTGTTTAACAATAGTTGCCAACATAAATAAACGTATACCCTGATATGACAAGCCTCTATATATATACTTTAATAAAAATGTTGCAGGATGTATGGGAATTGGAGGGGAAATTCAAATTGTTTAGCGCAGATAAAATTATTTAAATCCCCCTACACGGTGGAGAACCTAGACGGTTACTAGCGGAAATAAATCAGCGTCCCGTGGTACTATCGGAATGGTTTACGGTTACTAGCGGAACATGTTTACAGTTTTAAGATGGATCATGCACCACAAAACAGTAAAATTCATCAACAGTATGCGTTAGTGTACTATAACCTATTGTGCACGGAACATTAGAATGCTTAAGGAAGATACTGATGCATACCATTTTCTACAAAACGTTAATAGAGCTTTACATGAAGTAATCAAAACTACTCACTTATGCTACTTCCCGCACTATCTGTGATACGTTTTGAATGTTTTTTTGCAAATTTAAAGTGCAGTAATACTACTTTTTCTCTTGCTACTATAGAAAACAAGATTTCTGCTGCAGAATGGTATTAAATATATTTTAAAAAAGTACTGTAGGCAATAATTAAATGGGATAAAAAATGATTTTTGTCGGCTACGGATGCTGACGGAAGTTGTTAAAAAGCGTAAACATTTAGGCACCGGTTATTTTTTGAAAACAATGCACCGGTTACTATACGATTTTATCCACATTTTAGCTTCAGGAAAAGAAAGGCTAAACGTAATCTATGGTTAAATAGGCCAAACAAGCTGAAAACTACGTCAGTCTCGGAAGTGTCCACACCATCATTTGTATGGCGATCCAGTGTTACCGTAAAGAAAGCACCGATTAAGTCAAACAACCTCTGAAGAGGCCAAAACGGAGGCTTTTCGATAACAGTGTAGAGGAGGATATTATTGAGGAAATGTGCAATCTCTATGTGCAATATTTATTGTTTTCAATATGTTTTAACACCCGTGACTTGATGTCTCTCGACAGCTATGTTACGCTTGCGTAAAACCTTGCTTGTATAAATATATTTATATTATTTTGTAATCATACAAACCCGTCAATCCCGTCATTCTTCGATTCATTTCGAAGTAGTGATCGAGATGTTGCGAATGAAAACCAGGTCAAAGCGTACAAACTCGCTAATTTCCACAGAGCATCGGAAATTGTGAGACAGTTCCGATTGAAACCAGGTTCAACCAGTTGTAATTACACATTGTAGCAGTGAACAGTTTATTGTGTTGCACACGCTAATGCACAAGCATACCATGTGAACAATTGTATTTCTGTGCTGATGTCAATTCTAGCATGTCGTGCTTCAAAGGTGAACATGTAATCAAAATGTAACGCAAGTCAAGGGTTTGACCAATGTCGTATACTTTGATTCAAAGTTTGGTAGGAAATACTGATGGTAAAAATTGGGAAGAAAGTGTCTGGTAAGAAAAGACGGTCGTGGCATGTTAACGTCTTCGTGACAACATTTCTAAAAAAAACACTTTGTTCCCAGTTCCTACCCGGATATAATGCTGTTTTCTCTCGGCAGCTATTTACGCTTGCGTAAAAGTTTGCTTGCCTATATATATATATCAGTTTGTACTTTAATATACAATTATAAACCATTGCAAGCTCGTATTATGCCCCCCGAAGGGAGGCATATTATAATTTGGAGTATATTATAATCGCACTGTCCTTGCGTGAGTCCGTCCGAAATCGTGTCTCAGCCATTACTCGGAAACTCTTTAAGGATAGGTCAAACTTTAGGAGTGTCGCGCGCACGAATTAGGTTCCCACCCCAAGGTCACACTTGGAGGTCAATGGTAAAAAACTGTCCCAGTCATTACTTGGAAACCTGGTCAAAGGTCAAGGGCATACTTGGAGTCCAGCGTCTATTGTTTCTATTCAAATTTGTTTAAAAAGTGTATTTTTATAAAGAAAAATACCCTTTCAACTCTTATTCAAAGGCACATTGTTTGAACTCACACGTATACAGACTTATTTAGGCAAGACATTATTTTGAAAATACATAAAATACAATAAATACTCAGGACCAGGTTAACAACAGGAGATAGCGCTGGCAATGATAGACGGGAGGTAATTTACAAGTTAATGCTATCTTCAATTGTAACTTTTTAAAATGCGTATAGTAACCGCTGCCAGTTTTTACAGTGTTTTTACAATAACCGTAGCCCACATATTCCTATAAAACACAACATTTTTGGTATACAATTTACGCCCATTGCTTATCATATACATTCCAAGATTGCCAGCAGTGTTATATTAACTATTTGCATACTAATCTGCGCTGTAACGCGTAACTATTAGATAAAAGTAAAGGAAAACTGCAATAATCTGTCAAATGTCCATGCATTTTCGTATATTATTTCAGTTATATCATAATAAAAGCTTTTGTTTGGGAACAAACGGATACTTATCTAATTAGTTAAATATATCTAGCGTTCCGCAGAAGCAAGTGTTTTTCGAAAAAAAACGAGTAGTTATTTAAAACATACTACTTTATAACGAACTACTTACACTTTTTCCCAGTTGTTTATCCGCTAGTAACCGTAAAACAATCGGCTAGTATCACAGGACGCTGTTTCCGCTAATAACCGTCTAGGTTCTCCACCGTGCCCTAGCAATCTGAGGATGCTAACAAATGTGTAACGACCCCTTCTAGAATGTTCTACTTCTACGTCAGCAGATTCGTAGAATCATTATGATCTGCTTTTTACCGACGCCATTAGTGTATTGAAGATAACAAGACGTGTTTACTGAAATAAATTGCCCACCAACCATCTCCATCCTCCTTCATTAATAATCAAGTATTTCCAAATATATTGTTTGATTATTACGATATGTATTGTAAATTGCTTGTTGTATTCATTTTATTTTATTTATTTTGTTTTGTTTCGCATTAATTGATGTTAATGTTATTTAACATGGTTTTAGTTCAGTTTGCGGATTGTAGCCCACCCATGTGTATGGCAAAAAACAGTGATCTCATTTTGTTGTTAGACAATTTTGATTGAATTCTAAATTACACATTGTATAATTTAGATAAGAATAAGTAAACATAACCTCAAATATAATCTTTGGGATTCTCTATTTGAACGGAGGTTTCATACTTCATGGGCAAAGTCCATACATAGTGTAAAATAAATGCTTTCTATTATTGAACTTCAGTTCTAAATTATTGGCTACTATTACTGCAGACGTATCGTATTGGATTAGCGAGTGATTAAAATGATCAAACTACAAATAAATATAAAGGTCGAAGAGAGTGAGATTGACATATCGCATCGACTGGGGATATTTGACAAAGGCAAAAAGAGACCCATCATAGTCAAATTTGTTAGAAACGCCAAAACGCCCTAATGAAAAACTCAAAAATGTTGAAAGGTACGGGCATATATGTAAACGAGGATTTAACCAGGTTAAATCAAAAAGTGTTAACGGCAATGCGGGTGAAATCGAAAGACATTATCGCAAGAGCATGGTCGAACCAGGGAAAACTTCTATTGAAATATAAATCGGACAAAATAGAAGAGGTGAAGTATAAGGACTTCAATTTCTGGTTGAGTAAACCATGGCCAGCACAAGAACCAACAACAGATATGGAGGCATAAACTCAAATACTAAGTATTAGTTGTTAAAAAAAATAAAAAAATAAAATAGACAGTCACAGACGAAACAAATAAATGGACATACAAAATACAATGCATAGAATATGATTAACAGTAACAATATTGGCCATAGTAAATTTAAGAAATAATTTAAGAAAAACAACATAAATATAAGTAATATAACATGATCTCTATAGTAATAGCAAGTAACTATATTCTTGATGCAAAACTTTGCTTGGCAGTATATCTATGGGTCAATGCGATCCCTATTCTCTGGTGTACTCAAACAGGTAAATCAATATTTATAAAAGTTCTTATCACGGTATAGGTCCAGTGGGCTATTGTGAAGCTACGTTATTCTATTGTTAGATGGAACATGCCGTATTAGCGATGTTTTGTTACATAAATTATACAATACAATATATTCAATATAAAGGTTTTACCTCGTATTGGACGATTCTAACTGAAAGTGAGATGACGTGGTTTCGCAGTAGCGTATTGGATTTATACGGCAAAGATACTGTTTGATACTAGTTTATAATATAAAAATGTCATGTATCATCATAGCTAATAGAATAATAAGAATGTATCTTAAACAAATAAGAAGTATACATAATAATAAAACACAGGCTTAGATCAAACTGTTAACTACTGTGAATAAAATATCTAAATTATTACGCTATCAAATATTATTTATTTATAAACTATAGTAGTAAGTCCTTTCACTTTTCTTATTCATTTCGTTTTCGTGAAATAAGGATTGTGAAGTGAGGATGCCGACTTTGAAACTATATATTATGACGTACACAAATGTTGTTTATATCTTTTACCTTTGACCTACCTTGTACACATACAGTATAAGGTATGGCATTATCTTGGTAGCAAGATATTGGAAAAAACAAGATACATCTACCAGTTATAACTTGAAATGATGAAAGACATGATATATTACTTTAATAATTAAACTGAAATATTTTGAGAGATAGTATGAACTTTACCTTGCATTATACCTTATTTGATCGTAATTATGGTATTTTTGTCTAATGTATTCATATATCTCTGCATTTAATAACAAAAAATATAACATCATTGTGACTTTGCCATCGATATAGAGTTAGATGTACTTGATATGTTGGTATGAGCAGTATTTGTATTGTACTGCACTAGAACATTGTTTTAAATTTATTTTTTAGTAATCAAATAAGAACAGTGTACTTATACATTCGACAGCTCTATTTCGTATGGTGCTTTATTTGATGTTTAATTGTTTAATGACTAAAATCATGAAATACCAATATAATATTTTTAAACTTTTTTTCAAAATAACTTATATTAAACGAAACGTGAGACCGTGTATCCCATACAAGAACCTATGCATGCTATTACATGTGATACAACATTTTATTTGTTTCATAAAAAAAGTTTTATCATTAAATAATTCTAAATTAGATATTTGTTTTCAAGAAAATAGTCAAAACATTATTCTTACATCTAATATGACAACAAATATCAAAAAAGTAATTACAGCAAGTGCTGATAATATTAAATAAATTGATTTGGGTGTATAAAGGTCTTATAGAATATGGAAGCACTAATTTGATACAATTTAAAATATTGGTTGTCTTTGTAAGTTGCTAGCCTTTTGAACTCTTATTATATATGAGCAGGTTAATATGTCTATGAATATATTTAAAAAACATAACATTTTGAATTTTTTTTTTTATACTTAATGCAAATGTAACAATTTAATAGTGTTTAATACAGATATTGAAATATTTTTATTATAGACTAATTTTACAGAATATGTCACGTCTGCGCTGTGTATACTTGTGGCGCTCTATTCCAATTTAGATAACCGAGAGGTTAGATGAAATTATTAAATGTTCAACTCATAAAACCTCTCCTTCTTCTTCTTCTTTTTCTTCTTTTTCTTCTTCTTCTTTTTCTTCTTCTTCCTCTTCTTTTTCTTTTTGGTATGCATTATATGTGCGAAACAATGTTAGAAAACCATTTAATCTCAATGCTTGCGAAAACATTTTCACATTTTTTATAAATGAGTGTTAAGATATGTACTTTTAATGTTAAAGGTCTTGGAGAATATAATAAAAGAATACAACTGTACGAATATCTAAAGTCAAATCAATTCGCAATTTGTTTTTTACAAGAACTTCACTGTGAATGTACAACATATAATTTGTGGGAAAAACAATGGGGCAATGAAGCGTTCTTTTCAGGTAATAGTAGAAACAGTATGGGTGTGGGCATCCTTCTTAATTCAAATTTTTCATATGAGGTTGTAGAATACAAAAATATAGTTGAAGGTAGACTACAGTCATTAAAACTTGTAATTAATGAAAAAGAATACACTTTTTTAAACGTTTATGGGCCGAACAATGACAATGTGGACTTTTTAAATATGTTAGAAAAATATATTATAGATAATGACAGTGACACATTTATAATAGGTGGTGATTGTAACACTATTATAGACGCTAATAAAGACAAAAAGAACGGAAATCCTAACAATAGTAAAAATAAAAGAGAACAAATTAATTCAATTATTGAGAATAACGATATCCATGATATATGGAGAATGTTAAACCCTGATTCGTGTCATTATACATGGCACTCTAATCATAAACCACCTATTTATATCAGACTTGATTACTTTCTAGTCTCATCAAATATCTTAAACTCGATCACAAAATGTAAAATTTCTGTTGGTATCCGGTCGGACCACTAAATTGTTTATTTTAATATGAATACAGATTATGAAGCGCGTGGTCCAGGATATTTTAAAATTAATAACAGTGTAATTTTAGAAAATGAATATCAAGAAATAATAAGAAAATCGATTAGTGATATAACAGAAATAAATAAAAGTTCGAATCCAAATACCCTATGGGAATTAATTAAAGGTACAGTACGAAACGAAACTATAAAATATACTTCAAAGAAAAGAAAAAAGAATCAAAGTTTAGAAAATAATCTTAAAGAAGAAATAGATAAATTAGATGAAGAATTGTCAAATGATCCAAATAACCATAATCTATTAGATATATTAAACAATAAAAAAAATGAATTAACAAATATAATAAATATGAAAACAAACGGTATTATTTTACGAGCTAAGGCTGAATGGATTGAAGGTGCGGAAAAAATTACTAAATATTTTTCAAACTTAGAAAAAAAGAGGGCAGAATCTAAAAAAATAAATAGACTTACATGCAATAATTTGGAGTTAACAAAATCAAAAGATATATTACAAGAAAACAAAAAGATTTTATAAAGAACTATACAGCAAGGTTCAAACAAGCGTCGAAAATTTCAATTTTTTCAATAATCATAATATTAATGAATTAAATGATAATCAACAAGAATTATGTAATGGTGTTTTAACTGAATATGAGTGTAAAATAGCTTTAAAAGACATGACAAATAACAAGAGTCCAGGGTCCGATGGGTTATCAACATAATTTTATAAAATATTTTGGAATGACATAAAACAGTTTTACATTGAATCAATAAATTACTCATACATGCATGACACTTTAACACCATTGCAGAAGCAAGGTATTATAACGCTTCTACCTAAAAAAGACAAAGACCTTTCACTATTGATAAACTGGAGACCAATAAGCTTATTAAATGTAGACTATAAAATTGCGACAAAAACTATAGCTAACAGAATGAAAAAAGTATTATCAGACATTATTAATAACAGTCAGACAGGATTTTTAAAAGGACGTTACATTGGTGAAAATATAAGGACAATTTTTGAATGCATTGAAAACTTGAATAACGACAATAGACCGGGACTGATCTTCTTCGCTGATTTTGAAAAAGCGTTCGACAGTGTTGACCATGGTTTTATTTTTAAAACATTACACTATTTTAAATTTGGTAACGAATTTATCAACTGGATAAAATTATTTTATAATGACGCACAAAGTTGTGTGTCAAATAATGGTTATTACTCAGAGTTTTTTAATATAAAAAGAGGAGTTAGGCAAGGATGCCCATTGTCTCCATATTTGTTTATATTAGCTATAGCAATTTTATATAAAGCTGTAAATAACGATAACAATATTGAAGGCGTAAAGGTACGCAAAAATACTATCAAATACACAGCTTTTGCAGACGATGCCACATTTATGTTAAATGGAAATCAATCTTCATTTGAATCTTTAATATTATCAATTGATAAGTTTAGCTCCATTTCCGGTTTAAAGTTAAATTCTAAGAAATCGATTATTCTCCGTGCAGGCTCTTTAAAGAAAGAAATCCATGATAATATTTTGTAAAGAAAACAAATTTGCTTGGACTAATGAAAAAGCATCAACACTGGGAATCGTTTTCACGAACGATAATAATAAAAATAAAGATTTAAACTACAATCCAAAAATAGAACAATTTCAAAACTGCCTTGATAACTGGAAGAAACATAAATTGTCGATTTTAGGTAAAATCTCAGTAATAAAAACATTTGCACTACCAAAACTAATTGTTCCACTAACTGTGCTTGAATCACCCAACATAAACACTATAAACCTAATTAAAAATAAAATGTTCGAATTTCTGTGGGAGGGAAATCCAGACAAAATTAAGCGTAAAACAATTATACAAAATATTGAAAACGGTGGAATGAAGATGATAGATATAGAACTTTTTATAAATTCAATAAAAGCAAGTTGGGTTAAACGACTAACAGATATAAACAATAATGGTGAATGGAAGTATATATACATGTCTTCAATGGAAAAATATGGCGGAAACTTCATCTTTGAGAGTCATTACAGTTGCAAAGATGGTTATTCTATGCTCAACGAAACGCCGTTTTTATGTAACATTATTGAATCATGGTCAAACATTAATTTTAATTCTAATATTGAAGATGTTAATTTAGTTAAACAGTACATATGGAATAATTTTTTCATTAAAAATAAAAGCAGTTTATTATTTTACAAATCATGGTTACAGCTAGGAATTAAAACAATAAATGATATATATGATTCTAGACAAAAGACGTTTTATACTTTTGAAAGATTAAGACAATTATACAATATAAGTGATTCCGAATTTCTCAATTATTTTACTATTACCCAAAGTATACCAAAAAGATGGAAACAAATTATTAAAACAGAAAATGTAATAGAAATTGAAAAAAACACCTTTATTACACCAAGTGAAGAAATGTAACTCTCCAAATAGATTGTTATATAATATTCAAATTCAGCTAATTAATAATGATAATGAAATAAAACCTCATCTTAAATGGGAAGAAATATTTAACAATCTTAACTGGAAAACCATTCATAGTCTACCTTTTAAAAGTACCATAGACACAAAACTAAGATCATTTCAATACAAATACATTATGAGAATTTTACCTACTAACCAGTTTTTATTTAAATGTAAAATAGTTAATTCCAGTTTATGTGAATTTTGTGATAGACATCCGGAAACTCTAGAACATTTGTTTTGGGAATGTCATTTTGTAAGAGCCTTTTGGACTCAAGTTCATAATTTTTGTATTGCAAACAATCAACCTTTTAACATCTGTTATCAAAATATATCGTTCGGGTTATACAACTCATCAAAATCTAACCTACTAAACTGTATAATTTTACTTGCTAAATAATTTATTTTTAAAAATAAATACACGAGAACAATTCCCAGTATTGCAGCATTCATACCATATTTACAAAAAACCTAGCAAATAGAAAGAATTATTGCAATAAACAAAAACAAACTTAGGTCACACGAAATTAAATGGGGTAACATGTAAAATAAAAATAAGAAAAATATATGCATACAGTTTCTCATCTGTAAATCTATTTTTTCTCTTATCTTTTCTCCTTTTTTACTTTCTTTCATTCGTCTTTATCTTTTTTTATATTCACACTTAAAAGATTACCCGTAAGACATTGTGTTAATGTTCTGTTATTTATAGTAACCATACAATGTGTTATGTTTCAAAATCATATAGCTTGTATTAATACCTGAACAACTTTTGTATAACATTGTTATTATGTCTTACATGGAATAAAAGAAATTAATCACAAAAATAAAGGTCGAAGAGGAAATGCAGCTTTCACAGAACACAGTAAACCCAAAAACACGCAAAAACGACAAACATGAATGGGAATGTTAATAAAGAATAAAGGCATATGACGCCACAACACAACAAAACGGTTGACAATAGGGCTACCGCCTTGGAACGGTCAGTGGCAAAAAAATACCGCTGGGGGGAGGGGGGGGGGGGTGTTAAACCAGGTTCTAGGGTGCACCAAACCTCACATTTACCCTACTATCACCTACAAATAAAATGGGACATTGTAAATAAAGAAATCCCCGCCATGAACTATTCTCTAACCAAAGAGGCTCAACATTAATAGGCAATATAAGTAAAAACACAAAGATGCTCGTGTATATATATAAATACACAAACAATAGCATAGAAAGCCCCAAAGGAGCATGTCAAAGTTTCAAAATAGGTTTAATTGGTACTGATCATGAGTCGTAATGCAAAACACCAGCATTAAAACGTCTGTAATTGTCATTGGTTTAAGCGTCTGTAAGATAATTCTTTGTACATGTTTGAAATGTACTTAGCTTCGCTTGTTTGAATAGAGCAATCAAAGAGCCTTAAATGTGGTGTCTTAGTACAAACATGCTGTTTCTGGCACACTAATGTGTATATCTGGTGAAACGGCAAAACATATTTCTATTTTTTTACATTTCAGTAAAAATGGGCGTTGACATAAGCACGTACCGTTTGCAGCATAGGCACTTTCCAACATGGGCCTGGACTTGATGTCATTTTGCTGAAGGTATGTGTAAACTACCAAGGATGCCTGTACGTGATCGGGGCGGTGACATTTATTGCACTACTTCTTCTGATGGCTGGGATTGAGGAAAATCCGGGACCGTTAGTCACACCTGCGGCTGGTGGAGGTACGGTTACTTTGTTTTCATTAACATACGTGGCACAGTATAATGGTCATTTATAGGCATGTAGAGCTTTAAGGATGTCCGTCCCCTACATTTTGTCTTGTTAAGGCGATACGACCAACTAGATCGGATCAGTAAAAATGTTTTACCGCGTTAAAGATAAAATAGCCTTTAATTTTCGTCTGATCTTTACCAAACTTGGCCAGATTGTTGATATTATTAAAAGCTCGGAAATGTTCGTAAACAAGCAAGATTACATTAGTAGCACTGGAGTTATAGCCCTTGAGTTAGCCCACGTTTTGAAAAAAACAGGGTGTATTAAAATTGCCTTCCGTTTGTACGTCCATCCGTCCGTCCGTCCATTACCACATCTCATAAAACGCTGAACGGAATTCAACGAAACTTTGGTTATGACTTCACACATATGATGACGGCGTGCAGGAGCAATATTATTTTTCGCTCCGAGCCCAGGGTCCCTCAGTGGTGTCAACAGGTCAAATACACTAAAAATTCAATTACACTGCCAATTTCCAATAATTTTACACATAACTTGGTATATGTAATCATCTATGAAAGATAAACAACATATCAAATGATTTTATTGTTCGCAAACTCGGACGTCTGCCGGGTGCCCAGGGTAGTTGGGATATTTTTTTGTTATTATAACTCAATTGACACTGTATACATTTGTTTCCTCCTTCGTCATCGGTGGAGGGGGCTGGCGTAGCGCAGTCGGTAGTGCGGGGGATTTGTACACCGGAGGCCCCGGGTTCAATCCTCCGCGGTGCCACTGAGTTCCACTAAAGAACCATAGGAATCTATTCGATAATATGAGTAGGGCAGGTTCCCGGCTTCCTATGTATCCTTCCCCTCTCTTGCGGGCGGCTCTAAATAACCTATACTGTGTTGATGAGCCGTTAAACAACATTCAATTCAATTCGTCATCGGTGGGGTCGGGCAAGTGGCATCAAATACACTAATAATTCAATTACAGTGTATTTTACCCATAACTTGTGCACACTATTTGGTCGTCTATGAAAGAGATGCACGGCATGTCAAATTTTTATTATTTACAACTGTGACGTCTTCCCTGGGTAGGTGGTGGGTGGGTAACAGGAGGTCAATTATTTTTTATAATTATATCTCAAACGAATATTTTGATTAAGGGATTACAAGTGTATAATAAGATGTTTTCTCCTGTATTTGTGTGTTGTTGTAGTGGTGGTGGTGATGGTGGATAGGGGGTGGGGGTGAGGGTTGTAAGGGGCGTCATAAGGTCAAATATACATAAAATTCAATTGCAGTGTCATTTGTTTATTTTTTTTAAACTTGGCAAATATACAAGTATATACTCTCCCTCTGAAGATATAAAGCATATCAAACAATTTCAGTGTTTCCACTTTAGATGTGTTCCGAGGTGGGGGAGTGGGGCTGTGTGGGGTTGTGTGGGGATGGGGGTGGGTGTATGTTGAGAGAGGTAAATTGGGTCAAATATCTTTTTTTCTTTCTGAATAAATGTAAAGAGTTTTGGAATATCAGTATAATTTGCTCCAGGGTCACCATGGGACTCTGGGATATGGGTCAAAAGTTCAAATACACGAATACCCCAAACATCTTTTATTTATTTACAGTGTCATACATGTATACAGAAAAGCATAAATTTACAGAAAAGCATGAATAGTACTATTTCTGATCTGAGTATCAAAGAACGATCAAAACAATTACATTGTTGATATTAATAAAAGCTCGGACAAGTTCGAAATTCAGCTAGAACTTGGCCTGATTGTAGATATTAATTAAGAAATAATAAATGAGTACCTGTGTTTTATGCGGGTGGGTGGGGGTGGGGGGGGGGGGGGGGGGGAAGGCGGTGCACGGTTTTGGGAGCATGGCAAGTTTGTTGTAATTAAAATTTCATTAAAATTAAAATATTTAACAAGTGACGTCATGTAACGCGGCGCTTCATCGGATGAAATATACGCGGGGAATTAATGGAACAGCTGAATTTTATCGTAGAATAACATACAGCTGTCTCTCTTCTTTGTGTATATGAAACGTCTGCGGAGGTCGTGTTAGAATAAAAGATAAGACAAGTTCAAAAGTCAGCTAAATCACGGATTAGTAACACTGAATTATTTCGTCAGCGCTCTAACTCATTTGTTATCTATCGGATCTTTACCAATCTCGACCAAAATGTTAAAGGGACATTTGGCAATCTTGAAGTTTGTATCAACCATTAAAATTAGCATCTCGATTTATTTACCAATCCAGCATTATTTTGACCTTAACCGTACCTTGAGCTTTGTTTCATTTCGTTGCTCTACCATAGGTTTAAATATATTATTAGTGCAATATAATAAACATTTAGTAATATTCAAAAACAACTTGCTTTGTACGATTCTAATTATAATACTAATGATAATACAAAAATGCAAGTTACATGCAAAAAACTAACGGGACGCCGTGAGTTTTACACAAATCAAGATTGCCTTGTGCTCCTTTAATATTAATAAAATGAAGACAATTTAGAAAACCAGCAAGATTTGATTAGTAACCACGTGTGTTATGACCCTTGTTTTATTGAAAAATGCTATTTTTTTTTTCTTTAGCTACGTGAACAAATTCACAACAACTAGAAAAGTCAGACTAGAAACTTTCGTTTTTATCTGATCTTTACCAACCTTGTCATAATAAATGACTGCATCGACAAGTTCAATAACCTGCCAAATTTTAGCAGAAACAGTAAAAGTGTTGGCCCTTGATTGAATGGCCTCGGCCAGAGATATCTTGACCTACTGACCCCCAAAATAAATATTAGCCTACCTATCACCAAGATATAACTACATAACACACATAAATTCAATTCATGCAGTGATTACATTTAAATGAAAGGAAACCAACGTTAAATAAAAGTCCATAGTGACCTTGACCTATGACCTGTTAACACCAAACAATAGGATGTGCCACTCACCAAGCTATAACTGGAAGCAAACATGAACGCAATGCTTGAAGCTGTTCTGTTTTAAATGAGAAATAGGCTTTTTTCAGTAAACAGTGATTTTGACATTTGATATATTTACCCCAAAACTAATAGGGTCTACCTCTCACCAATATGTAACGACACTGCACATATCAATTCAATCAATGCAGTCGTTCTTTTCAAATGTAAGTAAACCAGTTCTCAATAAAAGGTCAATGTGAAATTGGAATAGGAAACCATTCTTCCCACCGGCTGTCCGTCCATCGACAGCCGCCCGCTGCACCCTCTCTCAACGCCATCCCTGTGTAAAAATCATAATACGTGCCGTTTGTTTCAAAAACAGTGTATCCAAATTGAAAAGTATTTTTTGACAACTGTTATTTCTACAGTTGTGATATTTTATATGTAGCATACAATTATCGTGCTAAACTAAATGCATATGCACCATTACCACCATTAGGCTCTTTTATCACACCCCTTTTGTTACTTTTGCAAGACAACAAGGTCACTACATAAAAAGTTTAGGGCCATTGGTAGGAAAAAAACACTCAGTATTGGCGGTGTAGAACTTTCTTTCAGAAGAGCACTCTTCCACTAAAGGAATAAAGTATTTGGAATGGTAAAACCACCACCCTTCCAGTATTTGAAGATAGAAAGGCATTAATTCAGTACTGGTTGTAGAAGCGCAGGTAGGAAAAGATCATTTGTTAAGTATGGATAGGTCACCTTTCCTTTCCATATTATGTACTCGTGTAGCATTACCAGGAGAAAAGTTCTCTTCCAGCATTGGCTTAGAAAGAGCAATTTTCCAGTATGACAAGGTCATAGCATTCTTTAGGATTGGGGGAAGAGTACTCTACCAGTATTGCGTATTGGCAGGGGAACAGCCGTATTCCAGTATTGGCCAGGACAATGGCAATATTCCAGTTCTCGCAGGGGGGCGTCTTCAGTACCGGCAGCATGCAAATTATACTTTAATATTACTAGCGTAAAATCACTATTCCAGTTGTGGTAGTGGTAGTGGAAGAGCACCCATCCAGTACTGGCACGATAAGAGCACTCTTCCTGTATTGGCAGGGTTAAATTACTTGTTAGTAATATATCAGTTTGTCGGTATTGACTCTTCCAGTATTGAAAGAGAAAGAGCATTGACAGCATTACATTGCAGTATTGACAGGCGAAGAGACATTTCTTGTATTAGCAGGGAAATAATATGGGTACTTGTCATTGACAGGAATATTGCACTGTAAACAGTATTGCCAGAGAATGCATACTTTTCCATAAGTGTTAGGTTTAGAACGCTTTTCCAGAATTGACATACAGATGCTACCATTACTGGCAAGAAGCGAGCAAAAGGCCATGACAGGAAGTGAGAAAACTCTTCCGGTAATGGCAGCAAAAGAGCACGTTTCCAATATCGGAATGGGAAGAACCGGAAAGGGGCGAGTACCCTTTCAATATAGGCGGGTTAGAAAAATAGCCTAGTAATTGCCAGGAAAGATCATTCTGACTTTCAGTTTTGCTGGCAGGGGAAAGCAATCTTCCAGTAATGGATGACGAAAGAGCGATATTTTGCACACACAATCATGTTTAAGCTGATGTGTATTTTCTCACTTGCCTCTTGGCACATTTGTAATCACATCAGTTTGTTATTATTTTGTTATTATTCTTGTGAGACCATCGAGGCTTTAAAGTAGAAAAACGCTTAAGCCGTTTCCATGGTGTAGTTATTGCATCTTATATTACCTCTCATGACTCAATTAACATGACGCCAGTATTTAGATATATCCGCTCTATTGCTGATGTCGGAGTATATTGTCAATATATAGAGGATATTTGTTGTTTTGGAGTGAATAACATATTTTATTTCATCGAGAAGTGAGAAACTTTATATTTTCACGAATGCGAAGCATGAGTGAACATATATAAGTTTTCTCACTCCGAGATGAAACAAAATATGTTATTCACGACAAAACAACAAATTTTCTTTTTATTTTATGATTCTACAAACAATTATTGAAGCATTTCAGTAACTAAACCGTTTTACACCCGCATCTTTCCTAGTCACGATGACGTAACGAAACGTTACATGACGTCAACTTTTCTGAAACCATTAACGTCACAGAAAGAAAGTAAATAAACAGTGGATTTAACAGTATAGTAGGAATATCTTGTGATCCGTGTTACTGTTCACGCATTTGTGTTGGTTGTACATTAAAAAAGTAGTCCCGGCAGCTACTGTGGAAATAAAACTCTATATTCCACAGTGTGGAATAACACTTTTATTTCACTGATAAAACATTGATAATCATAAAATAAATTATATTATACAGTTGCACGTGCTTTATTATACTGTTGCACGTGCTATTGTTTGTCGGAGGTATAGTATTGGTTTGATTGGTTAAAATGGATAAATGATTGACAACTGGCGACATGTTAATTAAAACCTAGTGTTCTTCTTTTATTTGTGTGCGTTGCTTCTGTCACATCCCAGTGACCGCATGAATTGTCTCTTATATGTTGTCTTATATATAACCTTTTTCAACTACGAATTTTAGTTTTATAAATAAATATGTATTTAAAATGAATTATTCTTCTTGTAGCGTTAACCATGCAGGCAGGCAGGTTTCAAGACAAACGATATGGCAACTGGCTAAAAGTCGGTTTGTCGCTGGTGTACCTGAAGGAGGGGTTGGAAGACTTTGCCGAAAAGCAGAGTAAAAGTTTGCATACAAACATCCAGACTTCTCTTAAAAACCAGGGTCGTACATCTTTAATGAAGGGGAAAGCGTGTACACAGTGTACATCAAAAGATATAGGCAAACAAGCAAGAAAGTGGGTATTTAAAATTGGTTGCCGAGTCAATGTATGTGATATATGGATGGACGAAATATTAAAGTACCATGTCCATCTCCCTTGTCCGAATGTATCCTGGGATAATACGAACCCTCAACAATGGCCGACAGATCCATGGGAGGTTGCCAAGATTTTCCAGCCTCACGGATGTCAAGGTCATTCATCGCCAACTGATTGCGACGCGGCAGCGATTCTTACGCTTATAAAAGATTGCACACATTTTCATCAGTTTGTTAGCAATGTTGCAATTTTACAGGTTGTGAGTATTTGTTTTCTCAAACTAAAGTCTTCAGAATGCCCTTTTAAATAAAATACCTTCTTAAAAAATTTAAATTCCATTTATACTAGATAATATAATAATGCAGTTAAGTTCAAAAGAAGGTAATATTTACTTTAAAGAAAACACTATATAAATGAGCAAAATGTACGTTAAATGAATTATAAAAATGTCATCGCCTTTTGCTTGATAAACCATGTTTATGGGATGATACTCAAGATTGTATTACTTTGATCTGAATTTAGACGGTATTCATTTATAAAAATATGCTTTAAACTCTGTGCACATGTTAACGTTGTGCATTGAAAGAGCTTCTGGATGAGAAATACGTTGTATTTGACGACACGTTTATACACAACCTCAATGAAATAATTGACAAACAAGCATTATAATTGAAGATATAAATATTATATTTCAGGATAAAAAATTATAAATGTTAAAGGTTTTTTAAGTTTTTAAAAAATATAACAATTTGAATTATATTACCTGTTTTATAATTATTAAATATTCTTTATTCAACATTACAAAACATGAGTTTTAAAACCGTTCTTTATCTCTTTTTAGATAAAGTAGTATAATTATGTTCATTCAAGCAATAATTCAACTTTAATGATTCTTTCAATTTGTATGCCTAAAAATTCCTAACATTATTTTATAATACGATTGTTTTCGTAATAAATCTAAAAACCTTAATGCATGTTTAGTCAAAGAGCATTGGCTGGTCTAGTATATTGTGTTTTGTTACATGTATACTGACAATAGTGTTAGCGAAATGTACAGTTATATGTGTTATAATTGTTATGCACGGCACATATAAGCGGACCTTCAAAAATCGGAATACATCATGCCATCTGCTAAGAATTGTTACGTTGGTGATCACAAGGTGGCGATGTGTGGAATTACATATTTTCATCACCTGGAGAATATACATTTCACAAATATTTTACAACGTGCACTCGTTTGTGTGTGCATTCGATTGCACTGTGTCGACATAGAAACATACAATGGTGTTCAATCAATAAACACAAACGACCATAGAGTTTTCATTGAATGTGGCTGTTAAATTTAAATGTTCAGATATACTTTTGTTTTCTTTAAACACTGGAACATATTTTATTTCCTAAGGTTATGTTTTCATCTCTCAACACAGATTAAAGACATACGGAATAGAACAATGCATAACAATGACATGTTGGTCGACGATACTGCCACGATTACATATATCAACACCATTATTCAACTGCTACAAGATCCTGTACATTTAGTTAACTTATTCCCTTGCAAAGAAGCTGTCATGAAAATAACAGAGGTAATACAAATGGTAAAATACTTAACATAGTATCAGATATATCTTCCATTGTATTTATATGCGTTTGTATTAACATCCTTATGTTAAAAAAGATTTTAACCTACTTTATTATTGTTAGTTTACGACTCATCGCCATAATAATATTTTCTGTTATTTAGAGCCACCAATGAGAAGTAGAAATAATACAAAGGAATCTTGCCCTACTCCTACGGTCTATAGTTATTTAACGTTTTTAGGCTAGGCCATTTAGATTATTAGGGATCCACCCTAAAGAAATAGCAACAGAAATGGTTTCACTATATTCATAATCGCCGAAGGGCACTGAGTTTCTGAAAGAAAGTCCTATATATTATATGGCTGTTATCAATGGAAACGTGTGCAGAAACCATATTAAGTAAGCAGCAGTTAACATGTGTAACATTTATACTAGTGCTTAACACGTGAGCGATATAAATACACTGAGATAAAGAGATTCTCCATCCTCACCCCCACCCCCAACCCCACCCTCCACACACCCCACTAAAGTTTGAGAAACCGGCATACTTATCATACTCTTGCCGGAAAATACGACACCAAGTGTAAAAAGCCTAATAGTAGATAGAGTAGATTGAAAAGACACTGGAAACAGCAACCATGTATAAACATATACATGTGTTCCTGCTGGATATCTATAGAATATAGATCCTGGTTAGGACTGCTTAGGACCACTGAAAAGGGGAGAAACTTGTCAATTTTTTATGTCTTTTTTATACTTTTCGAAGACGTGCTTTGGTACGAAACATGTTCTGGCAAGGTCCAAAACGTACAGCTCACTGGTCGTTTTTTACCCAGTGTGAAGTTCTAACCTAGTAGGGCACGAAATATCTTGAATACGTAACGTCTTGTACCCGAAGGACGGAGAATGCAGGAAAGGTCCATATAAATGATATTTTATTCATTATACATTAAATATTAGCTGTTTTCATGTTTGTTTTACATTTATATATCTGACATGAGAAACGTTAGTACTTCATGAATGTTCAGCCTGTTTCGAACCGATCCTACCAGAAGTTTTTTTTTTCAATAAGCATTTACTTTTGAAATATATTTAAAGCTACGAGACAACATCATCGACTTATCGCTGAACAGGGAGTTAGAACTGAATGTATTACACCAACGTACGTCAGCGTTACAGACAGATGTTGGACAGCTAAAACACGAATACAAGACGCTGAGTGAAGAAGTAGACAACAAAACTGAAAAAAAGAAGCTGAATGAAAATGTAGACACCATTAAAACTGCAAACGAAAGAACAAAGACCATTTGTGAAGAGCTTATACAGAAAATTGAGAAATTAGAAGAGATGAACGTGTATATGAACACGGTATGAACAGTTTAATTTGTAATGACAATGTTACAAAATATGTAATATAAATTGCTCAAAATTTGAAAATACATAAATAAACATAAACTATATTTAGGGAATCATTTTCGCCACTCATAGTTTAGCACTTTCTTTGAACATGAGTATTGTATATCCTATGGTTACAATTTTAATAAGAACATATTTGACTGATATTTACGTATTAATAAGCTTAAATGTCTTGAAAATGAGTTCAAGTTCGAAACATGATATATATGTTTTTCAGATGTCAGAGTTTTCATCCCATTAGTATACCTTATGGGTTAGTATTACAATCTGTTCTATCGACTATAATATGTGTCTTCATTTCTATTTCAGATATCAAAGGAAATGGAAACATTTGCAATGTTCATTAATACAAATGAAATCGATGTACAGCAAATTAAAGCTACCTTACAAGAAAATAAAAACGACATACAACAGCTTATACATAAAGTTGAACATAACGATCGTGTTCTAAGGTACCATGAGCTTCAGATTCAAGATTTGAAAACGTATGTAAAAAAACTAGCAACAGAAGTACAACAGGAAAACGGAACCATGCAAGGTAAATCACTTCGACATTATGCATATATACATATAATTATTTATAGTAGAGAAAATCATACATTGAACCGAACACCTTTCACAAAAAGGATACTAAATGATAGAGTGATTTTATTAAAATACGCTGTGGAAAATTATCATTTACAGTGCAATAAACAAATAAAAAAAACTCTTAGCTAGCGTTTATACTAGCTAAAATAGATACTCGGGCGCCTTTGGCTTTACGCCTTCTTCATGGGTACAAATACATACTACATTTACAAGAAAATCATCTAAACCACGATTGCAATGAAAACAAATCTATACAAATAAATGTACAAATGATCAAAAAGATATGATTAAAATGTTCTTATATTGGAAGAGAATGCCTGCAAAAGGGGCCATTTACATTTACATTTACATTTACAATAATAAATAAATAAATAAGTAATAATAGCGTAATTATATAACGCTATAAACGCCGAGAAAGCAACAAATAACCGTTATTGAACGTCGTGAACGTCAAAAGTTTTTTTTTTGTGTTTTTTTTCATTATATTTCTTAGGAGGTATTGATACACGACAATACTGCCCATGGTTCAAATCCGTTGTTTTCCTCGCGTCGCAATATACGACATAACCATATAATTGTACAGATTACGAGTTGAGCCTAAAAAATAGGAAACAATAAGTGGTAAAACTAGGTAAAATTTGCTAAACGGCTCAATTCAACAAATTTAACAAATCACATTTCATAAATATTACAAAACACAGTCTTACCATAATCGCTTCAGTAAAGGATTCTTATAATTTATTTCGCTAAGGTAAAGCTAACTATATAAAAAAATATATATACATATTTATATTTGGCAAAACCTATTTTGATCCAATATACTCTTAAGTTTGGTATCGCGACCTTACTCTCTCATAGGTAGATAGGAGTACGGGATATAAATCAGTGTAGTGAGGTTCTCTCATCTCTCTATAAACTTGCTAAACCATTTTGTCATGCCGATCTGCACAATTCAATTCTGTCGAGAAACAGGGTGCCTGAGATAAAGCCTTATCTCGGCAGTTACGTTCCGATCCCGTCAGGTGCACTTCTTTTGATGACGTCAGCACATCTTTTGATGACTTCAGGGTATATTTGATGATGTCTGGGTAGTTTTGAACGGAAGAAATGTGAACAAATGGAAAAAATGTCAATTAAATGATTTTAAACGATCAGCATGATCTGACTAGATTTATATATTGTAAACATGTTTGTAGACGAGAAACTGTATAGTTTAAGTCTGAATAAAAGTTTGTTTTGTTCTGTTCATGATATATAGAATATCATGTTAGTGCCTGATCGTATCCAGTTTATCAGCTTCGGCACGAAAACAATCATCACCTGATAAACTGGATAGGATCAGGCACTAACATGATATTCTCTATCACCCACGCCATATAATTATTGCCATAACAAACAGACATCACCTTACGCAAAATAATACACCAGACAACAATTAATGTGAGCGCTTGCCAGCGTATCATATAAAGCACTCATACAATTGATATTAACATTAAACACATTGTTACACATTTCCCCTCTCTCCTGAAATACCTCCTGGTATTCCTAGTGTAGCCATACTGAACACAAAATATAAATGATTACTGCTCAAAGGTGAATAACTCGTACTACCTTAATCTCTGTACAAACACGGTAGTTAAGACACATTAAGTAAAAACATTAGACAAAGTCCAACCATATACCGGACAATCTTGATATAATTATTTTTAAATACATACAAATGCAAAAGAAAGTTCTGACATTATTAAAATCACCTATAAACTAAATGTGAATTTATTCTGATTGGCTCTGAAAAAATAACAAACTTTGTATTAACGAGCAAAAAAAATCATTTTCTGAAGAATAATGAAATAGATCTATATCCTGATATTCTGTATTTCATTAAGTGGTATGTTTATTGCTTCCTCAATTCGCAATGTCCCATCAACACGCAATAATAAGTATTATTGGACAGCAACCTCGGAGGGAAATGAAATCTGTAAAAAAAAACAGAATACATTCCAGACGCTTTGAGTACGCCCGCTCTCCAAATCGGTCGGATAGTCGTCTCTGTCCTATTGGTCTCCTTGGGTTGATTCTTGGTGAATGGACCTGGTCGCGGGCTGAACGACTGGTATCAAAGATTGTCTTCGGACTAGCCTGATCGCCATGCTTTCTGAAACTGACACTCGGGTGATGGTCAGTATTTAAGCTGCATCTCTGACTGGCCAGAGGCTGGGGTACCAACATCCAGGGTACTGTTTACCACTGAAGAAATCCTACTCAGTGTACACAACTGTTGTGGTACCGCCTGTGTTCCGACTTCTGTCAAACTGCTCCCTAGTATTTGTGACATCTGATCCAATGGTACCGTCTCCAATAAACGGACTTGTTATCCGGTTTCTGCATGAAGGGATACTAATCACTTGTTGTCGCCATGCAATCTTCCACAACAAATCTTCTCTGCGGAACAATATAGGCTTGACTATCACTGCTATCATCCGGCGTATTGCGACGTATTGGATTCCGATCCCGACATGATTTTAACCCAAGAACGTGTATCTGGTTTGGTCTCTATCTTGCGATGAGGTTTAGCTGTAGTCTCTAAGGATTCGGTCGGTGGAAAAGATACGATGGGCAGTAGACGGTTCCTGTGTCAGGTTCTGATAGGACATTTGCCAGTCTCTAACGGGACTCTGAAAATAGGCACACCATTGCCTTGGATGTCCAGAATCACATATAGTCTTTCTCTCACTTGCAACATTGTCTGCAAGCTTTTGTCTGCCTAGGATATATACTTTCCGGACTAGTACTACGTCTCCAGCGACTTTGTACGCGTACTCCATTTTGTCCCTGAGTTTAGAGATTATGTTGCTGTGGACTTGGATTCCTCACTTCATGGTCCTGTTCCAAGGTAAATATCTTTGGGTATCTATTTATCTATGGGTAGGCGTGTGTGTCACCCAAACATCAAAAGATGTGGCGACTGTCCGGTAACTCATTCCTTTTAGAGTTGTAGGCTTGAATCAGAGAAGGCATATACGACTTTCCAGTCACTCTTCTGGACCTCTCTAAGTGTTCCCAGCATTTTGAGGAGAGTCGATTAAACCTTTCGGGGATCCCATTTCCCATTGAATGGTTTGGCATTTTTCGGCTCTTTCTGACATTGGTCAACTTGCATAGCTCTTTGATGACCTTTGACTCAACGTTTCGACCTTAGTAACTATGAAGTTGCTCCGGAAAACAATAGTGATCGATGAAGTTCTCATATAACAGTAGTAGAGTGTGGGCGCTACCTTCCCTTCTTGTTCGGCGTTCGGCCGTCCACGATCTGTGTAAATGACTTGAAAGTGATGGGTGAATGAGTTGAAGGTCACGGGCGAATGACCTGAAGGTGAGGTCATGTGGGAAGGGTACGATTTTTGCGTAAACGAAATCATTAATCAATACAAAACCGCGAAGAATGTAAATAAGTTTATTAATCAATATTATCTGACGAGTTAATGACATCTACCCCGTCATCAAAGGGAAATTTAATATGCGTGGAATGTGGGAAGGATACGATTTTTGCGTAAACGAAATAAGTAATCAATCTTATCTGACATCAAAGGAAGATGAAGATTTTATTAAACAATATTTACATTTGATTAATACACTTATTTACATTCTTCGAGGTTTTGTATTGATTAATTATTTCGTTTACGCAAAAATCGTACCTTTCCCACATGACCTCACCTTCAGGTCATTCACCCGTGACCTTCAACTCATTCACCCATCACCTTCAAGTCATTTACCCAGATCGTGGACGGCCGAACGCCGAACAAGAAGGGAAGGTAGCGCCCACACTCTACTACTTATAACGTCTTGGCTGTAGTGTTTTCCGTTTGATTTCTGCTAGGGATGGCTTTGGCATATCTGGTGAAATTGTCAATGATGACCAGCACGTCTTCGAATCCCCCATTGCACATTTTCAAGGATAGAAAGTCAATGCAGACCAGCTGTATGGAAAGTCCATGGACGATGAAGTTATAATGGATACGAGCTCTACGACTGGTTTCACTGGTGTGTGCGCATATAGTTTCCAATCCTTCTGTCGGTGCCGTTCTCTAATCTGAGCCAATACAATCTTTGTCGAGCCAGCCATAAAGTCTTGTCTTTTCCAGGCTTTCCCATGTTGTCATGGGTCCCATTGAAAGTTATAGACCTATATGCGTCTGGATTGACAACTTGTTCTACTTCTTGGCCATCATGCGATGCAGTTCTGTGCCTAAATCTAAGTAGACTATGTTCCATTCTATAAAGAGCTTCTGTACAGGTAAGCTCTCCTATTCCCACGAGAATTGCATCTCAGGAGTTCAATCCCTCTGGTCATAGTTGTATCGTTGGCTTGCTCTTGTCTCAGATTCACTTAGCGAATATTGTCGGCTAGCGCTATGCCGGTTTTCAGTTGACCGCCCGCCAAACTCTCAAGCAATGGTACGTTGACCATGTGAACAGCTGCGGTTAACGACAAAGACCATCGACATCAGTTTTTTTCTTTCCCGGTTTATAACTGATTGAAAAGGTATACGCGGATCATTTTGCGATCCAACTGATTGAAACGGTACACGTGGATAACGCTGGGATCCAGCGATGACTCGTGGCATCCAGTTTTGCTGTTGACAGGACATATTTCAGCGGATTGTTGTCCGTTAATACCTCAAAATGTCCATACAGTCATGGAATTTATCGATCACTGGCACAAAGTCCTCGAATGGCATAGGCAATGACACGATCCACACCGCCTTGATTCTGGAGTAAGTCCAGCACCGCTCGCATCAGTGTGAACGATAAAGAGCTGCGAGAAATCTGCATATGCCAAAACTGGTGACTCTGTTAACTTCTGCTTTAAAGTGTTGAAGGCAGTCTGTTGGGCTTCACCCCATGTCCATTCAATTGGGTTATTTGCTTTCCCTTTTCCCTTCTTAGCCTTTTTGTTTGTCGTCTGACAAGTTTGTGATACTTTTACGGCCTGTAGCCCCGGGTTGAGCATAACTCAATATTTAAAATGCCAATAGTACATAAATTTGAGTCATCCCGAAGATGGTATGCATATGACGGTGAACATGGAACCTTCAATGAGGTGTTTTCACACCATTCCATGGCCAACGGCGTATGGTCCCAGTTTCTAACAAAACGCTTTGCCCCAAACCAGAAAACAATGATCGAAATAAATAAGTCAATCTTTAACGAATGCTATAATGTTTGCTAAGTACTACTCGTTGTGTCTATTCTGCAATTTAAACAATATACACTGTAAAAGGGATGCAACTCTACTAATGAAAGCAAACCATTTCTAGCTCACTATCAATTCAGCTAACCGGGTGTAATATCTTAAAACATGTGATTACACTATTTCAGCAAAATACTAATTATTTCAAGAAAATACCGAACTGAACACATTAAATAGGGGTTTTGCAATCTCTTGTAGATCCTGTAAAAGTATAAATGCAAAGCTTGTAATATGAAACCTAACTAAACAACTATTCTTGTCTGCACAAAACTCTCCGAAATGTAAATATAAACCACAATGTTTGTTTGTAATTGCTTAAATGCAAATGCTATGAAAATAGATACACATAGAACATTTCAATAAATTGATCAGTCTTTTCATCACTTAAATTTGACATTAGTGATATGTAACCTCGCTGTAGTTATAGAATGACACTTAAATGATGATACTGAAATGTTTAAAATGATACTGGATTTTTAAAAAAAATGATACTGAATAATTTAGTATGATACTGAAGTTATTTAACATGATTATAAAATTATTTAGTATGATACTAAAGAGATTAGTATGATACTGAACTTATTTAGTATGATATTGAAATGTTTAGTAAGATACTAAATAAGTTATGATACTGAAACTATTTAGTATGATACTGAAATTATTTAGTATGATACTGAAATTATTTAGTATGATACTCAAATTATTTAGTATGATACTGAAATTATTTAGTATGATACTCAAATGATTTAGTATGATACTGAAATTATTAGGTATGATACTGACATTATTTAGTATGATACTGAAATTATAAGGTATGATACTGACATTATTTAGTATGATACTGAAAATTATTTAGTATGATACTGAAATTATTTAGTATAATACTGAAATTATTTAGTATTGTCACAAAATGTCACGGGTAGAGCGTACTGGTCGTATATAGCTCTTGTATCGGTTACACCCAAAATCTATTGTTCGAGTTGAAACAATTTCACCATATTCATGATCTATTCATGTAACACGTAAAAGCGTGCACATTTTAAGTGGCCGCCAGAGAGGCCGTGTCATAAGGTTAGTTTTGTGCTAATGCATGTAAACGTATAGGTAAATTTTCCTTAAACGGCAAAATTGTATAAGGGGCCTCTCGTGTTGATTCAATACTGTAGATTTAGCCACGTTTGTCACGGACTGAACGGGGGAAATAATGATTTGGGCGTAATGTTTGCTATAAATGCCATTGTCTTCTAGCTATCGCCGGGATAATCGATAGTACTTTGTTGGAACAGAGATTGGACGGCAAATTTCACAGGCAACATGTGGTTAGTAGTTTTATTAAACTTTTATCGTATATTTGTATTCAGTGGGCGGCGCCATCTTGTTTGGCGGTTACGACATCCGGTTAGCATTGATGTTTCTCAAACATAACTTTAGACTAGCATATGATTTGAAGTGACTTTATTAGATGTAATTATGGTAATTGATCATTAATTGTAAAACAATATTAATTTGATAACAGTGGATAATAGGTGCATTAATTAACGTTGGCGTATAATTCAGTGATTGTAATACACGATTGTTAACATTAGTTAACAATGAGATGAGTGACAAGAATAAATGCGTGCATGCATAACTCAGTGAGTGTAATATATGAGTAATTTGATCATGTTTATATTACATGTATTAAGGGCATTGATTAACAGCGACGTACATAGCGTATACATGGCGTTGTAGAATATGTATACATTGCTACTAATCATTAGTACAGCTTACATATATTGATTGAATAATGATTTGTTTGGGTAATGATAATTATGCAAGATTGTTATGTTTGTCAACCGACATCTAAAACGTATGTATAATTACAGCCTAAGCCATCCAGGGTTGGAAATAAGCCATCCAGGATATAAGCCATCCAGGATATAAGCCATCCAGGGTTGGAAATAAGCCATCCAGGATATAAGCCATCCAGGATATAAGCCATCCAGGGTTGGAAATAAGCCATCCAGGATATAAGCCATCCAGGATATAAGCCATCCAGGGTTGGAAATAAGCCATCCAGGATATAAGCCATCCAGGATATAAGCCATCCAGGGTTGGAGTAAGCCATCTAGGTTTGGATATCCAGGAGTGGAGCTAAGCTTCCACGACTAACGTTACAAGCGGTGGAGACGGTCCCCGTACCTGCTCAGCCAGGTTTTACTAACGACAACCCCCGGGACACAAGGTGGGCCCGTTACCAGTCCTCACTGGAGGAATATCATTCACAATCTCAGTGGAGATTAACTATCATTGCATCGCGTCATCAACCCTTACAGAAGGCATTTGATGACAATCATCCATTGAATTCGCGCATCATCATCTTCATGAGCTCTCGCGCATCACAGTTATCGCGCTAGATCAACATTGTTATAGATTTAACAACACTTTAGTGTCTTAGACTTTCAGTATTTATAACAATACTAAGAACGTCTTAAACGTTCAGGAGAACATTCTTTTCATAGTTCATTTGTGTATTCGCTTGTTTTTTTAGATAATTGTATATATATTAAACATATTTTAAAAGTTGCATTAAATTTATGTAAATGCATTCACCGTCATTGATTCTTTCCTGAGTTAGCCCAACCACTAAGGTCATCCTGTGACAACTGGTGTCAGAAGTGGGATTCTGGGCGACTACGGAGGGAAAGAATCAATAAGTGATCTTTATTATGATATACTAAATCTCTACTTATTATTTTAGAATTGTGTACCACCCTCTGATCCATCAAGGCGACTGTCGACGATCACGGCCACAGCTTGGAAGACAGGTCAAGACACGACAAGGGTAGGGTGAGTCCAAACTGTTGTTTTGTCCGTTCTTTCCTTGGCGCGAGGTCGCAGTGGTCTACACGAGTGGGTCTGAGGCACTTTTGCTCAATAATTTGGGTGTTTGTTTTACCTCCCTTGATATACACATAGTATCCAATTAGGTTGGCGAACAAGACGTTCTACTCATGTTGTGACACTCGAGTATACTTTTATTAATGGGAGAAGTAAATATACATGTACATGTTATACACATTTTGATGATGGTTTAAGGTTTATGTCCAATATCAAATATAGATATTTTATGTAGTGTATATGTTTTGTGGAAGCTAGATACTATCTATACATAACCGTTAGTAGTTAGCGCTAGTACAAATGTGTATGTAACTTGTCCTATGATGATGCCCAGGTATTTACTGAGGACACAGTGACTTACCATTAGTAGTTAGGTGAGTAGAATTATTAGTGACGTGTGTATTGTAATTATTGTAGTTAGTAGTCCACAATGTCCATAGACATGACGTCCATAAAGGATCTTACGGAAATGGGAAAGGAGTTAGGGTATGCTGGAGAGGAGCTTAGAAACTTTGTTAAAGACGAACAGGCTAGGGAAAGGGAATTTAGACTTAAGGAAAGAGAATTAGCAAAGCAGGAAAGAGATGAAGAAAGTAGACTAGTTAAAGATAAGCTAGAAGTAGAAAGTAGAATAGCTAAAGAGAAGCTAGAATTCGAAAGTAGGTTAGCTAAAGAGAAGCGAGATGAAGAAAGTAGACTAGCCACAGAGAAGGTAGAATTAGAAAGTAGACTAGCCACAGAGAAGCTAGAATTAGAAGCTAGGTTAGCTAAAGAGAAGCGAGATGATGATAAAGAGAAGGTAGAATTAGAAAGTAGAATAGTAAAGGAGAAGCAAGAGTTAGAACATGAGAGGTTCGAAACAGATGGTAGACTAGCTAAGGCTAAGATGATAATGGAAAGGGAGCAAAAAGAGTTTGAGCATAAGTTAGCTTTAGAGTTGGAAGCAGCTAAGACACATAGTAAGGAAAGTAAAACTGAAGGGAAAGATAGTTATTCTGGGAAGTTAAAAGGTTCGAAGTTACCATACTTTGATGCTGACAAAGATAACATGGACAGTTACTTGTTACGGTTCGAGCGTTATGCTGAGTTACAGGAATGGACCAAAGATAAGTGGGCAGTTCATTTAAGTGCGTTATTAAGAGGCAAGGCCTTAGATGTATTTTCTAGATTACCTAGTGTAGATGCTCTTGACTATGACAAGTTAAAGGATGCTCTTTTAAAGAGATTTGAGCTAACTGAAGAAGGTTTTAGAAAGCGATTTAGAACTTGTCTGCCTGAGAAAGGCGAGTCATTTATTCAGTTTATTAGTCGGTCTAGAAATTACTTAGATAGGTGGTTAGAGTTAGGGAAGGTAGCGCAGACTTATCAGGGCCTCATAGATTTCTTGTTGCGGGACCAGCTATTCAATGTTTGTAGTAGAGATCTGTTCTTATTTCTGAAAGAAAGAAAATTAGCTAGTGTAGGAGAAATGGCAACACAAGCAGATCAGTTTGCCGAGGCTAGAGGTGGAGCTCATAATGTAGTGTCGAAAGACAGAACTTTTAGAGATAGGCAAGGGGACGATCATAAACAGAAAGGCCAGAGTGGAAACTATAGAGGTGGAGGTAGTTCGATGGGTGCTAGAGGAGGTAGCAATAGTGGTAACATAGGTAGACCTTTTATTCGTTGTCGTCACTGTAATGGGAATCATGCTTCACATGAGTGTAGGAAAGCGGTGAAAGTGTCCGCTGTCGTAGACAATTTCAGTGAAAATAGTAGAGTGGACAACAATGTAGGGAATCAGAACCAAGGTTTTAACAACCCATGGAATTTCGGTAGAGGTAGAGGTGGTCAAAACCGAGGTAGAGGTAGAGGCAGAGGTAGTAATAGTCCGGTTATTAAAACCGAGAGTAGTAGCTGTTGTGTTAAAGCGGATGGTGTAATGGCGAAGATCGGAACATGTCTCTTTCCGTATGCAAATCTTCCAACGGCAGATGGTAGAGTGAACGGCACGGACGTAATTGTAATGAGGGATACAGGTTGTACAGGTGTGGTAGTTAGGCGTAGTTTAGTTACGGATGACCAGTTGGTAGGTAAACAGTCACCGTGTATGTTGTTAAATAAGTCGGTAGAGCACGTGCCAATAGCGAGAATAGATGTAGATACACCTTTCTTTAAAGGGACTACAGAGGCACTATGTATGGATGACCCGATGTATGATTTAACGATAGGGAACATAGATGGTTCAGCACTTCCGGTAATGTCCGATTTTAGAAGTAGCATAAGTAATGCCGTAGAGACTAGAGCGCAGGTTCAGAAGCAAGCTCAGGCTTATAGAAAATTAAAGGTTCCTGCAGCCGTAGGTGACATATCTAAAGCGGAGTTTATAGAAGCACAAACTCAAGACGAGTCATTAGGTCCTTGTAAGGTGAAGGCCAAGGATGGTGTAGTGAAGAAGTGTAAAGGGTCCGGTAGTTGTAAGTTTGTACATAAGAATAGGTTATTGTACAGAGAATTTGAAGATAGTGGTAGTAGACAGTTTCACCAATTAGTGGTACCTACCCAGTATAGAACGACAGTGCTTAAGGTAGCTCATGAGTCGATTATGGGAGGTCATTTAGGCGTAAAGAAAACGTCAGATAGAGTATTGGCAGAATTTTATTGGCCAGGCGTTAGTGGAGATGTAACTAGGTATTGTAGGTCCTGCGATGTATGCCAAAGGACAGTACCAAAAGGTCGAGTGACCAAAGTACATTTAGGTCAGATGCCACTGATAGATACACCATTTAAGAGGGTAGCCGTAGACATAGTGGGACCAATTTTTCCAGTGTCGGATAGGAAAAATAGGTACATTTTAACCATGGTAGACTATGCAACTAGGTATCCGGAGGCAGTCGCATTGCCCTCAATTGAAACTGAGAGAGTAGCTGAGGCATTAGTTGATATGTTCAGTAGGCTAGGTGTACCAGAGGAAATGCTGACTGATTGTGGGTCACAGTTTACGTCAGAACTTATGGCTGAAGTAAGCAGGTTATTGTCTTTGCGTCAAATCATGACAACACCATATCACCCTATGTGTAACGGGTTAGTCGAACGATTTAACGGGACGTTAAAGCAAATGTTACGGCGTATGTGTACCGAGAGACCCAAAGATTGGGACAAGTATCTCAATGCTTTATTGTTTGCATTTAGAGAGGTTCCACAAGAGAGTTTAGGATTTTCACCGTTTGAGTTATTGTACGGTAGGTCAGTTAGAGGTCCCATGAGGATTCTTAGAGAGATGTGGGCAGGTGAAGTAGATAGTGATGAGGTTAAGACTACATATCAGTATGTTTTAGATCTGAAGGAGAAACTAGAGGAGACTTGTAAGATAGCTCAAAGTCAGTTAGTTAAGGCAAGTACCAAGTATAAACGGTACTATGACCAAAAAGCTAGAGCTAGGAAGTTTAAGATAGATGACCAGGTGTTACTGTTACTCCCGACCGACAATAACAAGTTGTTATTACAATGGAAAGGTCCGTTTTACGTTAGAGGGATAGTGAACACTATGGATTACCGTATCGAGATAAACGGAAAGTTAAAGACCTTTCATGCGAATATGCTGAAAGAGTATATAAGTAGAACCGATAATGTGCAACAAGGGGTGTTAACCGTAGTTAATGTTGCAGTTATTGAGGATAGTGAGGAAGACAGTAGTGAGGACACTAGTCCCATGTATTTTCCCACTAGTGTAGGTAGGGAGACAGCAGCCGATGTAGACATATCGGGCATGCTTAGTGTAGCAGAGAAACGAGAGGTAAGTCGTTTAGACTCTGAGTGTAGTACTGTTCGGTCCGATAAGTCGAGACCAACAGATGTAGTGCAGTGTAGCTTTAAGCACACTTTAGCAAAGCCGATTAGGGAAACGAGAGACCCTACTCCATTTCGCAAACAGTATACTGGTAATGCGATGGATGCAATGTGTAAAGTTGGAGTTCTTGTAGTGGCAGGAAGTAGTGTTATTAGTAACCATAAAGTCGGTGTAATAGACCGAGGAAAGGACAATATTGGGGCAGACTATTTAAGTCGCCGCACATAATGACCGGTTTAATATAATAGTGTATTGCAGTGTATTGTACAATAGTAGTATATGTTACGACAGGGTAGTGTACAATTGTAGAATAGTGTTCAAATTGTAATTACATATTATAGTTGGGTTATAACTGCAGTGGATGTTTTCCGGAAGACGGTCGTTGTACTGGCTGAAGGTTGCATCCCTCGGTAGTAATATTTATATACTCAAGCGATTGAGCGATCAGCTTGTACGTTTTGTCGCTCATTTGCTCAGAAGAATTAATAGTTTCTTAACGTGTAAATATTAATTATCATTTTGTTGAATTTTAAAAGTGTAGCACTTTCTTTAAGTGGGGAGATGTTGTCACAAAATGTTACGGGTAGAGCGTACTGGTCGTATATAGCTCTTGTATCGGTTACACCCAAAATCTATTGTTCGAGTTGAAACAATTTCACCATATTCATGATCTATTCATGTAACACGTAAAAGCGTGCACATTTTAAGTGGCCGCCAGAGAGGCCGTGTCATAAGGTTAGTTTTGTGCTAATGCATGTAAACGTATAGGTAAATTTTCCTTAAACGGCAAAATTGTATAAGGGGCCTCTCGTGTTGATTCAATACTGTAGATTTAGCCACGTTTGTCACGGACTGAACGGGGGAAATAATGATTTGGGCGTAATGTTTGCTATAAATGCCATTGTCTTCTAGCTATCGCCGGGATAATCGATAGTACTTTGTTGGAACAGAGATTGGACGGCAAATTTCACAGGCAACATGTGGTTAGTAGTTTTATTAAACTTTTATCGTATATTTGTATTCAGTGGGCGGCGCCATCTTGTTTGGCGGTTACGACATCCGGTTAGCATTGATGTTTCTCAAACATAACTTTAGACTAGCATATGATTTGAAGTGACTTTATTAGATGTAATTATGGTAATTGATCATTAATTGTAAAACAATATTAATTTGATAACAGTGGATAATAGGTGCATTAATTAACGTTGGCGTATAATTCAGTGATTGTAATACACGATTGTTAACATTAGTTAACAATGAGATGAGTGACAAGAATAAATGCGTGCATGCATAACTCAGTGAGTGTAATATATGAGTAATTTGATCATGTTTATATTACATGTATTAAGGGCATTGATTAACAGCGACGTACATAGCGTATACATGGCGTTGTAGAATATGTATACATTGCTACTAATCATTAGTACAACTTACATATATTGATTGAATAATGATTTGTTTGGGTAATGATAATTATGCAAGATTGTTATGTTTGTCAACCGACATCTAAAACGTATGTATAATTACAGCCTAAGCCATCCAGGGTTGGAAATAAGCCATCCAGGATATAAGCCATCCAGGATATAAGCCATCCAGGGTTGGAAATAAGCCATCCAGGATATAAGCCATCCAGGATATAAGCCATCCAGGGTTGGAAATAAGCCATCCAGGATATAAGCCATCCAGGATATAAGCCATCCAGGGTTGGAAATAAGCCATCCAGGATATAAGCCATCCAGGATATAAGCCATCCAGGGTTGGAGTAAGCCATCTAGGTTTGGATATCCAGGAGTGGAGCTAAGCTTCCACGACTAACGTTACAAGCGGTGGAGACGGTCCCCGTACCTGCTCAGCCAGGTTTTACTAACGACAACCCCCGGGACACAAGGTGGGCCCGTTACCAGTCCTCACTGGAGGAATATCATTCACAATCTCAGTGGAGATTAACTATCATTGCATCGCGTCATCAACCCTTACAGAAGGCATTTGATGACAATCATCCATTGAATTCGCGCATCATCATCTTCATGAGCTCTCGCGCATCACAGTTATCGCGCTAGATCAACATTGTTATAGATTTAACAACACTTTAGTGTCTTAGACTTTCAGTATTTATAACAATACTAAGAACGTCTTAAACGTTCAGGAGAACATTCTTTTCATAGTTCATTTGTGTATTCGCTTGTTTTTTTAGATAATTGTATATATATTAAACATATTTTAAAAGTTGCATTAAATTTATGTAAATGCATTCACCGTCATTGATTCTTTCCTGAGTTAGCCCAACCACTAAGGTCATCCTGTGACAAGTATGATACTGAAATTATTTAGTATGATACTGAAATTATTTAGTATAATACAGAAATTATTTAATATGATACCGAAATTATTTAGTATGATACTGAAATTATTAAGTATGATATTGAAATGTTAAGTATGATACTAAATAAGTTAGTAAGATACTAAATTTATTTAAATTAATACTGAAATTATTGCCTATGATACTGTATCATACTAATTAAACCTTAGCATGGGTTACATACCGCGAGGGTCATTATTGTTGATGTTAGTATGATACTTAATTATTTTGTATGATACTGAAAGGTTCTGAATGATAGTCAAAAAAGACAGTATCATGTTCAGAAATATAGTACCATATTAATGTATGACCCTGATCGTACACCATATGTATGAAAGTGTTTATGACCAAGGATAAGACGAAGATAGCCCTCGTCGGAGATTGTTCACATTATTTGATCATGATCAGAGTTACGATAATATTTTATTTTCCCTTTTTTGAAGTGTATGGTATCATTAGCCCTAGTCATACAAAAATACGAATATTTAAGTCCTCAACTTGTCTACAAGCTCTAGAAAAACAAGTAAGTTGAGAAACAAAAAAAACGTTAGAAGTTGCTCTGGGAACATCCCCCCATCTTAATGGGGATAATGAACAATATTAAAATTAAAATCATGTCTTTTGTCATAGATTTTGCTTATTATTTCTTCATTTTTCAATAGAAAGATGCAAACCAAGAAAGAAGCGACATTATCAGAAATATTAGCTTTGTTCGGTTAAAGTTCCTAATGATGTATAGTATTAACCATAGTAAACAAGAAAGGGTTGTCAATGTTCAATATCCAGATACCGAGAGGTGTCATTAAAAACCTCCCTTACATCTGCCTGAGTATCTGGTGAAAGACTGAACATAAAAGCTCGTTCAGAGCAATACAATAACCGATCTGCGACAAGAGATGACAAGTCTGTGTAAGCATTTAGATTCTCGAATTTAGTATGGTGTTTAGATGTGCTTGAAAAGAAAATGCATATGCAATTATTTGTGAATTATTATCTAGGTGTAACACTTCAGTAACCAGACTAAATGAGTTTGAAGAGCTTTACTGACAAGAAATTGATAGGTTTTAGATACCCAGATCAGCTATGGGGCTCAAGTTGTAAATGATACATAAAATAGCAATACTTTTTTAATGAAACCTGAATTAAGTTGTATATACCTGTATTAAGATCCGCCTATAAAGTAGTATTTACTGATATAGCATATAATTCTTGGTCCAAGTCGACTAGTTTGGGTCAGAGTACTGCCTTGTCATGAACACGCAGTGCACATATGGTCAAGTACAAATAAAATTTATATTGGCAGCCTTATTAAATGTTGGTCCTACTCTGAATCTGTTTTAGGCTACTGCATAGATATCAAGTTCAATATTCATGTAACATCTTAAAAATGGCTAACCTGAGTTTTAAAGAAGTGAAAATAAAACTCTCTGATATATGTACACAGTATAAACTATTATTATTTTACGTCGATAACGAAACAAACTACACAGTATAAACAAGCCACTCTCGATGGCGCGGATGACAACGTTAATGTATTTGTTTGGGAGAAAACCGGAGCGCCCATAGAAAAAACGAGAAACGTACATTATCACTTATAAAGCCGAGACAACATCTCGGGTGCATTGACGGACAATCCAATTTATATTTTACTGATAACATAAATGTCATGTTTTATCGTGGTGAGTTCATTTGAACAAATTTGATTATTATGGAATACTGAAAAACAACATATCAACATCTGCTCAGCGATTCTTAGATTCGTTTAGATTCGTTTAGATTCGTTTTAGATTCGTTTAGATTCGTTTAAGGCTTTCCCTATATATTTATTTACAAGAAATGTGGATCTCGGGACGGGGTTACGTTTTTCCCCGGAGAACAAACTTATTCTCTTGTTGCTCTGGCTTCTGCTAAGTCATTGAGTACCTTCTTTGTGACTTTCTGGGCTATTGTTTTTTTGTATTTATATATACACGAGTATCTTTGTGTTTTACTTATTTTGCCTATTAATGCTGCCTTGTTGGTTAGAGAATAGTTCATGGCGGTGATTTCTTTCTTTACATTGTCCCGTTTTTTCAGTTGACAGTAGGGTAAGTGTGAGGTTTGGTGCACCATAGAACCTGGTTTAAACCCCCAGCGGCCTTTGTGTTCTTTGTTTCTGTGTGTGTTTGTGATGACTGTCGTCCTTGAATGCGGCTTTTCCTGTTCGACTTTTATATCTATATTTATTACCTAGTATCCAGCGAGGATTTATTTCTGAAAACAAATTTCCAACAATAACCAATTTGATGTCCAGCCATCGCAAATCCCCAATCGTTCTTCATCCAGGTCAATATGGTAAAGAAATATACATAAATGTTCACCCCTTTGACCACGTATCCCAATTGTTGGGGTCAACAATGTTTGCGTTGATTGTTCTTTGATACTCCGAATACAAACAGTACTATGGATGTTATGTTGTATGTATGACACTGCGTGTAAATTAATAAATTCATTTGAATTTGTGACTCCTGGGCAGAAGTCTTAGTTTGAAATCATAATATCGTTGTTTTCCTCATTCACGATATAACTTCCTGTAAAATGAATAAAATGAATGCATCAACACTTTTCACATTTGTTACTGTATGAGTTTGAAAGATTCACCGAATACGCTTATTTTCTCTGCTATAGTATTTCTCTATTATAGTCCTAGCACTACCATAAACGTCAAGCAAGTGACCTACTTGCGCCGTATCTATGACGTCTTTGGTGTGATCCGGCCAGGGATGGAACCCACGAGTTGAACGCTCTACTACTAAGCCACGACCGTGGTATTAATTATAATGTATACTGAAGATCAATATAATAACATGCATATAGGAATTCTAATTCAGTATTATTCAAAATGTATTGACTTGGAAACGAGAAATATTGATAAGACAATGACATTGACTGCGTAAAGTTGTGATTAAAAAATAAATGTAAATATTTAGCTAAACACTTTTCCATATACCTGTTAATTTGCCTAGGCTTTTCTAGGAAACTGTAATTCAAAGACGTTTGATTCAATCCATCAAGTAGTTTAAAGGTAATTGAACGAAAACCAATACACGTGGGTCATATATATCTCCAGAAAACATGAACATTTCTGCAAATTGTGTTGATAGATACTTTTATATCTAACCTCTGAATTCATCATGTCATTTCAAGTCATTGACCGTTGACCGCACCGAGTATAAGCGATAAATCATCATTAATCAGGGGCCACAATTCACAAAATTGGAGTCATTACAATTTATTGACCAGAACCAACATAACAAACACACTAACAGTACATTCGTACGTATCCGAGAACACCTACACGTTTGTATGTGCCAATACATGTTTCATGCTACGGAGATAAACACAAAATAATAAAGTTAGTTGTATAATGATTTTTTCTACTAATTCTGTTTAAAACAAACGCATGCTAACATTTTGTTTAAATACATCGTGTGTTGCAGATTGCCACTATGAAGGACTAGAAAGACAAATGGCATCTCTGGAGAATCAGCAGACCATACATCAGGCTGTGGATCCACACAAATTGAATAGAAAGCTAGGTATAGTAAAATCCTGTATATGTTAAATCCTGAAAAGGATGGTAGCTAAAGTAAAGCATTTGTTTCAAATTGCTGTGTCACCCATAGGTATACGCATGTTTTGAAGAATCTGGACCTTTTATAACAACAATAACCCAAAAAGTGACATTAATACGGGTTTCCGATCAATATATCAAGTTCGATTAATCTAATCTTAATGTATATTTCTCAAGGGACAGGCAAAACGGCTTTACGCAGTTTTCTTAAACAGATGGTTACGTTCTATGTTTGTCTTCTTGCCGTATAATACCCTGAACAGTTTATTCTCTCATTGCCCTGGCTTCTGCCAAGTCATTTAAGTACATGGTTTGTGCCTTTATATGCTTTTTTGTGGTATATTCATATATACATGGTCATTTTTGTGTTTTACTTATATTATGGCCTAGCTTATTAGAGAATATAACCTGGCAGGGGATTTTGTTTAATTTGTTCGTTTTGTCATTTGTTACTTCAGTTGGCAACCCTTTTGTGTTTCCGGTGTCTCATACTTGTCTTCTATTAAAAATAAGTATAAAAGTCGAACAAGAGTTCATGAGAGGTAATGTCGAGTACAACACCTCTCACGCTTCCTAGCACCGGCTTAAGAGATATTCTACTTTAAAGCCACACATATTGGGCTTGATGATCTCGAAGGACCAGACATCATTTTTAGCTTTTAAATAATGCTATAGATTAATAAACACCACAGCTAATCTGTTTTCTTAAAATAGATGCTCTGTAGCTGAGAGATTAATAAGAATATTTGAAAATATGTAAACAATCTTAAATTTGGACTTAAGTAATATTTTTTACTTAAGTTGCTTTATGAATACGGGCCCAGGTCGGTCTGTTATTCAAAAAAACCCATACCTTTTTATGATTTATATCTTTTATGAAAATGATATTTTTGTCATAAAGGGAGGTAGTCAATTTTTAAATAGTTTTCATATTTTCTATTAAAGTGAGGTAATTATGTCATTTAAATGATAAAACAAGTTTACGTTAAAATATTATTACCGGTATATGTCTATCAGTAGATTTTGATATTACATGTAGGATTCACGTTCTTTATAACTCTTTATGTATTTGTTTTAACTAGCATGTACAGTTTTTAAGGTAAAATCAAATTTAATTATTATAATAAAAAAGAAAACATAGATTAATAAGGACGAAACAACAGTTGTTTGCTAAAGGGGTAGCAACTGCCTAGTTGGATCTTAGTATATTATATAGTATTTATATATTTCATTAAAACGTGGTCCTCATGGCTGATATGTCTGTCAAACGTATCATAGAGTAGAGCTTCCAGTTAATTGGCCCCTTGTTTGTTCTTCAAATCATAATTAGCAAACTGGTTAGAACATTTGGGTCACCATCTGAGCGTCGTTATTGTGAACGGTGTCCGGTTTTATTGTTTCGTTAACATAAATGATGAAAGTTACGTGGTTCTGTAATACAAGAAATAAGTAAAGGCATGCAGTAGAATTCATTAGTATCCTACAAAACCCTCGATTTAATTATATGTTGTGTGTCTAGGTTCGTCCGGTGTACACGTTAATTCAAAGGCTGTAAATTACACCATTGTTTTATACACCTCTGTATTTCTTTGTAAACAGCTATATAAAGTGAGCTTTAAGCTTTAACATGTACTCAATTTAGATATTATTTTTTAAAAGGATGAACAATATCAATTATACTATTGCCAAAAATTACACTTTAACAAATAGGTTTCTAAAATGTTTAATTATGTTCTATTTTAAATCAATTATCCTGAGCATACTTCCACATCTTAAACACTTAGCAAATACAAATGTATTAAAAATATAGGGTTCAGACACAACTGTGAAACGACACTTCAGAGGGTTTGAATCATTTAATATGATATTGATGAAATGGCCTATACGATTGTCGTTAAAGTTTTTATTATTAATAAGTGTTCGTGTTCAGCACATTTTCCACATAAGTTTTAATGCTCAAATAATGAAACAAAAATATCACTTCCTCTTGAGAAGTATAATATTAGTATACCATACATATTCCGCATTTACCTACTTGACTGTTATTTAAGATTAATCGTTTGCGTTTAGTTTAACATATCATAATTACAGCACCAAAACCGACATAAATTTAGGACATTTTATCAGATTCAGTTTTCAAACTTCCTACATTGAAACACTTTGATGAATACAACATGTCAATATCAAAAGCAGATCACTATCATGGAACTACTTTATAACGTATGCTGGTTAACAGTTAGCCCACGTTCACTTAAAGCTACACAGTCCCTATAAATACATGTCCTTTTAACGAAAACAAACGGTTTGTATAATAAGTCAATGCTGCTAGGCTGGCAGTATGTTTCCTTTTAAAGTAGCAGGTGGCTATCGCTTCAGTCATTACGAAAATGTGTAGATGTCGCAAATAATATAATATAGGAAAATGGACCAAAGTGCAGTGGTGTAGTGGTAAGACTGTCTAACCTGCAATCGGGAGGTCGTGGATTCGAGTCTCATGGCCGCGTCATACCGAAGACGTTACAAATGGTAGTTTTCACTTGTAACCCTTGCTTGCCAAGGATATAGTGTGTAGTGTTACGTCTGGTTTCAGAGTAATGTGATTAGAGGTAGTATTATGTACTACGGCGTGGTATTGCAGTGTGGCAGCATCTTATCTGCTTCAAGTAGACTGTATATACATAGCAGTACACACAATCACTCGCACAAAAGTCCACACATAATGCCGAGGGATTCTTCTCGGGTCTAAAAATGGTAGAGGGAATATAATCCTTAGAATCACACACACGCGCACGCATGCACGCACGCACACACACACACACACATAGGAAAATGGTCAGTCACAGTAAAATCGCTTGGATGAAAACATACAATACACATAAGCAATAACCTTCAAATACGCAACAGTCAAAGGCATAGACTTGAACAAAAACCCAACATTGTATTTTATTGCATGCAATGAACACACAGACAAACGAAGATATAAAACGAGTACATTGTATTTAAAATTATAATCCGTATATATCCAAGAAACATATGAGATAAACACATAAATATTCATGTCGACATAAGCGGCAGGCCCGTAGCCAGAGTTTAAAAACACCGAGTGTCGGGAGGTCCGGGTGTTCTCTCCAGTTTTTCGAGTATTTTGTTTAAGTACTGTTTCAATATATTTTAAGGTTTCTAAAATAATATGTTTTACGGACAAACAGAATCAAAAAACGGTTTTGTTAAATGAATCACAACACTCAGAAAGAAATTTAAAACATAAAAATAAGTTAATTTAAAATCAATAAAAATTACAAAATATGTTGGTTGTCTATGTTCCTTGAATGCTACATTTTCTGTTCGATTTTTACTTACTTTGATCTGACTTTGTAATTATAATAGGTTTTAATTGTTTGTTTAGCTGAAGGCAAACAACGACTGGAGCATCACATCAAGAGATTGGAAAAGCTACACATGTTTAACATAACATGGCTTACAACGATAGTGATAAACCAAATTCAAGATCAGCACATTGCGGTTCTAACAGGCATACCGGGTGTAGGCAAGACACATATAGCTTTGAATACCTTGAAAGAATTGACTGAATCTTGTCCCGATGTTCAACCTTTAATGTTTTGCGATCCAGAGAAGAATGAAGTTGAAGAACTTATTGACCCATCTAAACGATCAATACTTTTACTGGACGATTTTCTAGGTAGGGTAAACGTGGACTTAATAAAAGTAGCTGAATGGAATAAATACGTTAACACTCTAATGTCTTACATTAAAGCCAAGAAGGTATTCGTAGTTGTTACTATAAGAAAGGTGATACTAAATAAATGCTCTAATGCATTTGTAAACAAAATGTTCAAGAAGAAATGGGTAATAGATTTAGATAAAAATGAATTGAATGTTGATGAAAAGAAAACAATGATTACCGCATACGCTAAATGCTATGATGTCAAGCTTTTAGAATCAGACATGGATAGCTTAGTTCCAGAAATGAGGCACGGTATCGGATTTCCCCTGCTGTGCAGAGTCATGAAAGGCAAAGACATTGTCTCTCTTTTTTCAAGACCAGTAGAGGTATTAAAAAAAGATATAATCCGTATGGAAGACGAGGACCCTTCAAGCTTTGTTTGTTTACTTATGACAATGTTCTGTAATGAAACACTTACAACTGCCATTTTTTCGGGAAACGAGGCACGTTGCTTTAAAGAAATACAAAAATATTTCGAAACACAAAAGATCGATCACCGATCTTTAATGGTATCTGCAAAAGCCTTGCTTCAGACATATCTTAAAGTCGCGGAAGATGCTATCAGTTACGAATTTGTCCACGATGCAGTGCTTGAATCTACATTTCAGGCAGCAAAGGAGTATATACCTCATATTCTCATAACATTTTGTCCAATAGAAATTCTTATTAAATTTACTCCTTCAATTAGCGAATCAAAAACAGAATTCGAAGAACCTGAGAAATCCAGAGCAGACACATCGCTGTATCAACAGATAATACAACGGTTTAAATCTTTGATTGCATCCACAAAATCATCAACTCAAATTAAAAGCGTCGCTGAATTGCGACTTTGGCGACATTCTGCGTTTATTCAAATGGCTCTACAACATATATCGCCCGATGTCTTCTTCCAAGAAGACAACAACGAAACATCATTAGTGGTTTATTTTGCAGGATTTGGTTACGTGGAACTAATTAAACACATTGACATAGAAACATACAAAATTCCTTTATTACTTAATGTTCACACGAAGAAGACACAATATGAGAAAGCAATGATACAAGCATGTACCTTCGGTAACACTAAATCTGTCTCGCACTTCATAACAAAACGAATAACGATCAATGTTGAAATGATGTTTGCTGCAGTGAAAGGAGGCAATACCAAAATTTTACAAATGCTTCTAGATCGTGGTGGAAGTATTAAGTCGCAAAGAAATGAAACGAATAAAAATTTACTTCATGAAGCTTGCTTATATGATAATGTTGATATGGCAAAGTACATACTTAGCAGATGTGATGAAAACCTGAAAGTTAAACTATTGGCTGCAGAAACGGTCGGGGAAAAACTAAAACCAATTATGACTGCACTGAAAAGGTCTAGCTTTCAAATGTTTCAAATTATGGTATCCTCTGGATCTGATATAACGTGCGTGAATACATATGGACAAAACTGTCTCATTTTATCTGCATACCAAGATGGATTAGAATGTTTAATGTATCTGTTAGAACAAGGAGTAGATCCAGTGTCAACGGATAATGAAGGTTATACAGTTTTACACCAGGCATCATTTAATGGGAAATTGGATATTTTGAAATACCTTTGTGACAACTACAAGGACCTGATCAAGATGACAAATAATCACAAGGCAACTGCTGCTCATGCAGCTGCATCAAACGGTCAGTTAGAATGTTTAGTATATCTGATAGAACAAGGAATAGATCCTGAGTCGAAAACTGGCTATGGTAATACGGTTTTACACAGAGCATCAGCTTGTGGACGATTGAGTGTTGTGAAATATCTTTGTTACATCTACAAGGACATTATCAAGATGACAAATAATCTCAAGGCAACTGCTGCTCATGAAGCCGCAGAAAGTGGTCAGTTAGAATGTTTAGTATATCTGATAGAACAAGGAATAGATCCTGAGGCGAGAAATGACAATGGTAGAACAGTTTTACATAGAGCATCAGCTTGTGGACAATTGAATGTTGTGCAATATCTGTGTGACAACTACAAGGACCTAATCAAGATGACAAATAATCACAAGGCAACTGCTGCTTATGAAGCTGCGGAAGGTGGTCAGTTAGAATGTTTAGTATATCTGATAGAACAAGGAATAGATCCTGAGGCGAGAAATGGCTATGATGATACAGTTTTACATAGAGCATCAGCTTGTGGACAATTGAATGTTGTTCAATATCTTTGTGACAACTACAATGACCTAATCAAGATGACAAATAATAACAAGGCAACTGCTGCTTATGAAGCCGCAGAAAGTGGTCAGTTAGAATGTTTAGTATATCTGATAGAACAAGGAATAGATCTTGAGGCGAGAAATGGCTATGGTAATACAGTTTTACATAGATCATCGGCTTGTGGAGAATTGAATGTTGTGAAATATCTTTGTGACAACTACAAGGACATGATCAAAATGACAAATAATCACAAGGCAACTGCTGCTTATGAAGCCGCAAGAAGTGGTCAGTTAGAATGTTTAGTATATCTGATAGATCAAGGAATAGATCTTGAGGCGAGAAATGGCTATGGTAATACAGTTTTACATAGATCATCAGCTTGTGGAGAATTGAATGTTGTGAAATATCTTTGTGACAACTACAAGGACCTGATCAAGATGACAAATAATGACAAGGCAACTGCTGCTCATGAAGCTGCATCAAACGGTCAGTTAGAATGTTTAGTATATCTGATAGAACAAGGAATAGATCCTGAGGCAAGAAATGGCTATGGTAATACAGTTTTACACATAGCATCAGCTTGTGGACGATTGAGTGTTGTGAAATATCTTTGTGACATCTACAAGGACATTATCAAGATGACAAATAATCTCAAGGCAACTGCTGCTCATGAAGCCGCAGGAAGTGGTCAGTTAGAATGTTTAGTATATCTGATAGAACAAGGAATAGATCCTGAGGCGAGAAATGACAATGGTAGAACAGTTTTACATAGATCATCAGCTTATGGACAATTGAATGTTGTGCAATATCTGTGTGAAAACTACAAGGACCTAATCAAGATGACAAATAATCTCAAGGCAACTGCTGCTCATGAAGCTGCGGAAGGTGGTCAGTTAGAATGTTTAGTATATCTGATAGAACAAGGAATAGATCCTGAGGCGAGAAATGGCTATGATGATACAGTTTTACATAGAACATCAGCTTGTGGAGAATTGAATGTTGTGAAATACCTTTGTGACAACTACAAGGACCTGATCAAGATGACAAATAATGACAAGGCAACTGCTGCTTATGAAGCTGCATCAAACGGTCAGTTAGAATGTTTAGTATATCTGATAAAACAAGGAATAGATCCTGAGGCGAGAAATGGCTATGGTAATACAGTTTTACATAGATCATCAGCTTGTGGAGAATTGAATGTTGTAAAATACCTTTGTGACAACTACAAGGACCTGATCAAGATGACAAATAATGACAAGGCAACTGCTGCTTATGAAGCTGCATCAAACGGTCAGTTAGAATGTTTAGTATATCTGATAAAACAAGGAATAGATCCTGAGGCGAGAAATGGCTATGGTAATACAGTTTTACACATAGCATCAGCTTGTGGACGATTGAGTGTTGTGAAATATCTGTGTGACATCTACAAGGACATTATCAAGATGACAAATAATCTCAAGGCAACTGCTGCTCATGAAGCCGCAGGAAGTGGTCAGTTAGAATGTTTAGTATATCTGATAGAACAAGGAATAGATCATGAGGCGAGAAATGGCTATGGTAATACAGTTTTACACATAGCATCAGCTTGTGGACGATTGAGTGTTGTGAAATATCTTTGTGACATATACAAGGACATTATCAAGATGACAAATAATCTCAAGGCAACTGCTGCTCATGAAGCCGCAGGTAGTGGTCAGTTAGAATGTTTAGTATATCTGATAGAACAAGGAATAAATCCTGAGGCGAGAAATGACAATGGTAGAACACTTTTACATAGAGCATCAGCTTGTGGACAATTGAATGTTGTGCAATATCTGTGTGACAACTACAAGGACCTAATCAAGATGACAAATAATCTCAAGGCAACTGCTGCTCAAGAAGCTGCGGAAGGTGGTCAGTTAGAATGTTTAGTATATCTGATGGAACAAGGAATAGATCCTGATGCGAGAAATGGCTATGGTAATACCGTTTTACACAGAGCATCAGCTTCTGGAAGACTAAATGTTGTTAAATATCTTTGCAAAAACTACAAGAACCTAATCAAAATGAAAAATAATGACAAGGCAACTGCAGCTCATGAAGCTGCAAGAAATGGTCAGTTAGAATGTTTAGGATATCTGAAATTATGAGAATAGTAACATTTCTGGTAAAACACTTTTACACAGAGAACCATTATATAAAACTATGCTGGAGAGAAGACATGTCGGTATTTGAAGTTTACAAAACTCATCCGAAGACAAAAATGCATTATTATATGACAACAGTAACGTAAGAAACAAGCCAATACTACAATCGAAGTTAAAAGGATAATTGTAATTGTGTTGTTATAATCTGGCTAGATAGATCCGGCATTGCTTTAAGGTTAGCAAAGACTGCACCAAAAATCAATTCACTACTTGAAATAAACAAAGATTATGCTAGAAAGAAAGCAATACTATAATAGCAGTCACCAAATACTGTGCTGAGAAACGCCAATAGCAGATTTCAAAGAATAAATATGAACATAATCACCACTTAACGAATTAAAGAAATTCAAGTTGACAAAGACCGCTGGAAGTTATCATCGACAAAACAATGTTATACAAAGGCTACGCATGAAATAAGTCAATACTATAAGTTGACAAAGACCATGCGTGCATACAATAATACAATGTAAATTATAAACCGACTAAACTAGAAATTAGACGGTATTAAAATAGATGTAAGACAATATACGCCAAAATATATTGCCATACTGTTGTATAAGTTAGAAACATTACGCTAGACATTAGACATTATTAAAATAGAACAGAGCCAATATACATATACAAGACAGTGATAGAAATTAGCGAGGACTACACCAGTAAATGGCAATTACAAATACTAGTTTAAATGTTAGCCGTCTAAGATTTCACTAGAAATTAGCCGATATTACACAATTAGTACAGACAGCAAATATTGAACTAAACATTAGCCAGCCAAAACTACTCTTGAAATTGAAAGGAAATTTGAAAAAAATACCATCATATTCTAGAAATTCTTTGCTTGAAAGAAAAGACAGGAAAATGTTACTTCTGATGTTTTAAGAACAAGATTTATACTGATGAGATTCTGGCTAGAGGGCGTGAACGGTAGCATGCATTTTTCACTACCTTTGATACTCTCAGTCAAACCGAGACTGCAATACTTTTATATTTATCGTGTTCGGCGATTTCCATTTTCCCACTTTAATACGCTTTTTATATCACACTAGCTTTGCTTGTGCATTGTGGCGTCGGTCAAGCGCCTCCCGATGTTTCCAATCAGAACTGTTCAGATTTTTGGAAATTGCTGAGCCCGATATTTATATATATATATCGGTGGTATGTTCTCAAATACTTCGTTTTCCTTCTTAATTTCAAATAGGTGGTTCCACTACTCCAGCCCTTAAAAAGGTCTGATTTTTGTCTAATTACCTTTAGTATATGTTGCCGGCCTTGTAATATAGTTTTTGACTGCTACTTGTGATATGCAGGCTTCATAATTCTAAAGAGACTAATTTTTCCTCTTGTCGTCTCCCAATTTTTACAAGGTGGTTGGTCTTGATGTGTGCGACGATGTTATAACCTATTATTCCTTTCGCGACGATGTATGTTATAAGCTATTATTTCCTTCTGCATTTCCGAGGCGATGTAACTTAAAGGGAAAATAATGACACAGACAAACAATCGTTATTATTGAGAGTTCTGAAAAACTTGGAAAACAGTAAAAGAGTTTTTAAAATCGGACGATAAACAAAGAAGATATAACCATTTGAAGGTTCTGTTGGAACGGATATAGAAGCCCCCATTTGGAGAGTTATGACATCATAGTTCTAAATGACCATATATGGAATATTTATAAATATGAATGTTTATTGATTTATAAAAAAAGAAACTACAGCAACTGTATGAAAATATGTATCATTAATGGCAATAGTGCTTTATATTACCAGTAAAAGATTGTGCATTCATTTGCTGAGATTTTTTTGCTTTAAATGATATTTATTAATATTCCATGTAAATTGGAACTATGACGTCATAGTTCTCAAAATGGCATCTCCCATATCCGTTTTAGAACATCCTTCAAATGGTCATATATTCTGATTTTGATAATTCGTTCACCTTTTCCGAAGTTGTTCAGCACTCCCAATAATAGAGCATGTTTGGCAGTGTCGCTACTTTGCCTTTAAAGGGAATGTAGCGACACAGCCAAACCATCTTTATTATTGAGAGTTCTGAAAAAGTGAAAAAATTATCAAAATCGGATGATAAACAAAGAAGTTATGATCATTCGAAGTTTCTGTTGAAACGGATATGAAAGCGGCCATTTTGAGAGCTATGACATCACGGTCCCATATATGAAATATTTATAAATATGAACATTTACTGATATGGGGGGGAAATGACAGCAACTGTATGAAAAATATGTAATACTTAAAGGCAATAATGCTTTATATGACCAGTAAACAAAAATGCATTCATTTGCAGTGATTTTCTTCGGTTTAAATGATATTTATCAATTTTCCATATATGGTAATATGGAACTATGACGTCATAGTTCTAAAAATGGCGGATCCCATATTCATTTTAGAACGACCTTTAAATGGTCATATCTTTTTTGTTTATCATCCGATTTTGATAATTCTTTCACCTTTTTCAAAGTTTTTCAGAACTCTCAATAATAGAGGTTGTTTGGCTGTGTCGCTACATTCCCTTTAAGTTTCCTTTTGTATTTCCGCAATTTAATTATTTTGTTATTACTGGGTGTTTCCGTGTTGGATCTAACTTATTACTATTGTTGATTAGATGTCACAGCCATGTATGTTTGAGGTTGTTAAAATAAATGTCCAAGTCCTCGTTTCCATATTCTTAGTTTATTGCATTTCACTACGTACATCAATTAATATTCTACATGTCTATCAACAGTATATGTGTATAAACTTATACGGTATAACTGTCTATAATTAGACTGACTATAAGTACACTACATGATCACAGCGACACAGACTACCGAAGCATTGTGGTATAGTGGTTATAGTGTCTGCCTTGCATTCGGGAGGTCGTGGGTTCGAGTCCGCTGACCGCGTCATACCAAAGACTTTAAAAATGAAGTAGTCACTTGTAACCCTTGCCTGACGAGCAAATAATGGGTAGTGCTACGACTGATTGACCAGTATCAGAATAATGTGACTGGGGGTGGGGGTATCATGTCTACTACGGCGTGGTATTCCAGTGTGGCAACACTATAAAGAAACCATTGAGTTCGCTGCTTCAAGTAGACATATCATTACATCACACAACAACACAAAAATAAAAGTCCAGACATTGTGCCTATAATCGTCGGGTAGGACGCCTGACGTAGGTGGAGGGACTATAATCCTTAGAAATACACACACACAGGGACATAGATTCCATCGCTTCAGTGGTCTGGTTATTATTATATCTAAATACACAATTTATGTCAGTATTTATATTAAAAAAAGGAAATCCTTGATAATGAAACCTTGTCAAGTGTCAACGATATAGAACTATTTTCCGTGGGAGACCTACCCGTAGATGATAATAAATATGCTACTATTGACAAGTTACTGAGACAATTACAAATCATATAGCCCCTAACCCTATCAATGTCAAAGATCTCTATGGGAATCTACACGTATTGATTTTTACACGTTGAGATAACTCTTGGAAAAATAATCTATAAATATATTTCTAGGGGAAAGATAATCTACGCTATAAAAATAAACTCTGCTCCCAACTATATTCCATTTCGTTTATTTCATCCATTGTTTCTCGTTAGGGCTAAGCATTTTGTTAGAAACTGGGACCATACGCCGCTGGACATGGAATAGTGTTACAATACTACATTGAAGGTTCTTTGTTCACCGTCATATGCATGACATCTGCGGGATAGCTCAAATTTCCGTACTTTTAGAATTTTAAATATTGAGTTCTACTCAACACGGGGCAAGAGGGCGTGAACAGTATAGTAGCAACCACATCACCGTTCAGAACTGTCTCAGTCAAACCGAGACGGAACTGTCTCACTCAAACCGAGACTACAATATTTTTTATATTGATCGTGTTCGGCGATTTCCAAATGTTCCCTTTCATGCTCTGTTTTGCTACTTACGTTTCACAAACTCATATTAACATATTAAGAAAAGACTTCCAAGGCGGTAGCCCTATTGTCAACCCTTTTGTGTTTGTGATGTCTTATTTGGCCTTTTATTCATCTTTATATTTGTTCTTTGTTTCTGTGTGTGTTTGTGGTTGACTGTCGTCCTTGAATGCTGCTTTTCCTGTTAGATGTTTATGTATATATGCTTATGTCATTAAGAAAAGACATGCTTAAACTCATTTATGAAGCGCATACAGGGATTGTTAAAAGAAGCAGAGAGAGAGAGACACGCTTATAAAAACATATAGATAAATCATGGGTAAAAAGAGCAGTGGACATTTTCCAGTTTAAAGGAAATTTGTATCTTCTAACAACGGATATATACTGAGCCGTATATAAGCTGACGTTTTGAGTATTGTACTCATACTTTTATTACCAAAAATAAAACTCATTTGTTTTTTTAAATTGTGAGTATCTTTACTCATCATGTTGCTACAAATACTTAATATTTATTTTTTTTAAATCATGAGTATTATATTTGTATTGTCCTGTGGAACAGGTTATTCCGTATTTCCCAGATGAATATGTTTCTAAGGATAGGTCTTATATTAAGAACAAAGGCCATACAGTGTTTCCTAACATCCATTTCATTTGAATCTTCCCCTCCAATTACCATCTTTTCAATCCTCATAGTATACATAATCATCCTTACTAAAGTATATATAGTGGCTTGTCATATCAGGGTATAAGTTTATATTATGTGTTGACAACTATTGTTAAATAAAACACAAAATATAGCTGTGTGAAAATGTCAGTTATTTAATTTAAATGAGGAATAAACACAAAACGAAATTATAATCTAACTGTGTAATTTAGAATTCAATTAAAATTGTTTAACAACAAAATGAGTTTACTGTTTTTTGCCATACACATAGTTGGGCTACAATATTATTGCCTACCCACTGAGTATTCAGCAATTCCCCGTTCCATATAGTACTTTTAGTTTGGCCGGTACATGTGCGTCAGATGATAGGTTGAAAGAGAATGGAGGATCGAGACGGGTGTTATAGTACACTGAAACGAATTATCTTGCATAGATGTGTCATTGTTTGACAGTGCTAATGTTACTGATCTGTTGGAATGGAACGTGCTTGTTACAGTTGAGCCGACGGTATGACACCCCTCTTCTCAAGCGCAAGTAGCACGGCATCCAAAATGGCGGCATGTTCATTAGATCACTAGCACTAATTATTTTCCCCATAGACACCAATGTTAAAGTGTCACATATTAATAATGAATTGCTGCAAATTCAACTCAAGGCAGTTTAATGTTCATATAGAAAACTATTTTTCCACTTGAAAAATCACCAGAAAACGTGGGGTTATTTGTGTTATCATTTTCATAACAAGCTTAAAAACACCTACTTCATGCAAATTGAATGATTATTTGCCGAGATATGGTCTTGTGAATACCAAGGACAATAGTCTGAAGCCGACAAAAGTCAGAGATTTTTTTTTAATTTTTACACTATCTGAATTGTCAAACCAAACGGCATTTCTTGTCAATACACCATATTAAATAGATCAAATGCTTAGAACATTCAATGGACATAAATAAAATATGCATTTTAGGTACAATTAGGACGATGAATATGCCAACTTATGTCGATTTTTATGTCAAAATTGATTTTTCAATCAAATTCTTCAAAATTGGTGGTACCATACCTGATTATAGTACGAGCTTAATAATGCAAAAAATACACCTAAAATCAGAATTGATACTAGGTGAACGCTACCAAGTCGAGTTTGAATTATAAGGAATAATAGTTGACATTTAACACAAATCTTCATTTTTCACGGTATCCTATTTTAGGGGGGTAGGGGAAAGATTTAGTGGTTTCATGCCTACCAAACCTGTTGCCATGCATATTTAATTCATGCAAACATGTTGCAAACATGCAACCCTACATGTTGATACCAAAACGACATAGTTCAACTGCAAACACTTCACCAATACGTCATTTTAAACACGAAAAAAAAAGAAACTCAAAACTACGGCTTTTATAGACAAAATTGGACTAAAACGCTCAAACTCTATGTAATAAACTATGGAAAACTTATTTCTGAGCTTATTTTACCAATTGTTATCGGAAAAGTGTCCCTAACCACGAATCTGAGCGAGTCCTAATTACTGCACGCATCTCTTATAGGTATGAAAGCACTAATTACTTTCCCCATAGACACCAATGTTTAAGTGTCACATATTAATGATTTGCTGCAAATTCAACTCAAGTATGGATAATGCAGCAGTGTAATGTTCAAATAGAAAACAATTTTTCCACTTGAAAAATCACCAGAAAACGTGGGGTCATAAGACATGTAAGAAAGTTCTTGTTTGTTTACTAAACAGGTCAAGGGTACAGCTGTTTTTATTGATCGACTGTTTTCATTGCTCACAAAGTGTAAGCATAGAGTCGAAATTTCGAAAATGTTCATTAGTGATCCAGTAAAACCTATTAATACGCTTCTTTTACATATAACCACAAATCGAATAGAAATGGGCAGTATTCCCCTACTTATAATGCCCATATCCATCAAAAAAGGAGGGATTACTTTTTATTATAGGAACTACATTCGACTACACCTCGGAGGTTTACATGTAATTTGTGTTGGTAAACCTTGTACATCATCTTTTTCTGTCTTTTTTTTTGATTTACAGCTTTCTGCTGTAGCCTGGATGACCGCTTCGGAGGCATTTTCTGGACGATTATATATATTCATAAGCCAATGCATGTAGAACTTGAATGAAATTTCTAAGGAATATCGGTAAACAAAGCTGGACCATATATAAGCAGTTGTTGTTCAATTAAATGAACCTTGGCTTTTTATTCACAACATTTGAGTGCACAAGCCAGTAATTTATAATTGTACAAATGTACATACCTTAAACTTCAATATAAACAATGCACACAAACACATGTATACTATATTAATAATGTTTTACCTACCACTACTTTTAAGCCTAATTGTGTATTCAAAATTACAAAACAATCAATATGATAACATTGATAGTATACATCAATGCGACGTAGCTTATGCAAGTGTAGAAATTGTAATGTATACACGTACACGGATACACGATAATAATTAGCTTACAAAAAAAACGATGACGATAAATATCTGCAAAATGCATGCAGCTCATGTGACCTACAAATACATTAAGTCTAACGTCTTCATACGACGACTTATGCTAAATATCTGCAAAATACATGCAGCTCATGTGACCTACAAATACATGCAAGTCTAACATCTTCATAAAACGATTGACGCTAAATATCTGCACATATAAAATCGCATAAAAACAACAGAAAGGGTGGTGAAGACAGGGTTACCGACTAGGAACGGTCAGTAGGCAATAAGGCCTACTGGTTAGTTTGAATCGATTTTATATGCGAACATATAAAAACAACAGAAAGGGTGGTGAAGACAGGGTTACCGACTAGGAACAGTCAGTAGTCAATAAGGCCTATTGGTTAGCTTGAATCGATTTTATATGCGCACAATCCAACATCTTCATACAACGATTGACGTTAAATATGCAGATAATTTGACCTACAAATACATGTATGTCTAAGGTCTTCATACAACGATTGACTTACGGATGGCGGGAGGTGTACAGTACTGGTTCTACCCAGAAAGAGCTGCCTCCACCACAAAAAAATCGACCGTCATATATAACCTTCAAGTGATGACAATGACGTAAAACAGCATACAAACAAACAAACAAAAAACGATTGACGATAAGTATCTGCAAAATACATGCAGTGCAAGTGACCTACAAATACATGTAAGTTTAAGTCTTCATACATCGATTGAACTAAACATCTGCAAACTACATGCATCTCATGTGATCTACAAATACATGTAAGTGTAACGTCTTCATACATCGATTGACGACAAGTATCTGTAAAGTACATGAGCTCATGTGACCTACACATACATGTAAGTCTAACGTTTTCATACATCGATTGACGATAAGTAACTAACTGCAAAATACATGCAGCTCATGTGACCTACAAATACATCTAAAGAAATATAAAAAGATTGGACAGTCTAACGTCTTCATACAATGATTGACGATAAGTATCTGCAAACTAAACTACATGCAGCTCATGTGACCTACAAATACATGTAAGTATAAGGTCTTCATACAACGATAGACGATAAATATCTGCAAAATGCATGCAGCTTATGTGACCTACAAATGCGTGTGTCTAACATCTTCATACAACGATTGACGCTAAATATCTGCAAAATACATGCAGCTCATGTGACCTACAAATACATGTAAGTCAAACATCTTCATACAACGATTGACGATAAATATCTGCAAATTACAGACCTACAAATACATGCAAGTCTAAGGTCTTCATACATCGAATGACGATAAGTATCTGCAAAATACATGCAGCTCATGTGACCTAAAAAAACATGTAAGTCTAAGGTCTTCATACAACGATTGACACTAAATATATGCAACATGAATAAAGCTAATGTGATCTACAAATACATGTAAGTCCAACATCTCCGTACAATGATTGATACTAAGTATCTGCATAAATAAATGCAGCTCAAGTGACCTACAAATACATGTAAGTCTAGCGACGGACGCTAAATATCTGTAAAATACGTGCAGCTCTTGTGACCTACAAATACATGTAAGTCTAACATATTCATACAACGATTGACTCTAAATATCTGCAAACTACATGCAGCTCATGTGACCTACAAATACTTCTAAGTTTAAGGTCATCATACAATTACAAGCATCTGTAAAATACACGCAGCTCATGTGACCTACAAATACATGTAATTCTAACGTCTCCATACAACAATTGACACTAAATATCTGCAAAATGCATGCAGATGATGTGACCTACAAATACATGTAAATCTAACATCTTCATACAACGATTGACGCTAAATATCTGCAAACTACATGCAGCTCATATGACCTACACATATATGTAAGTGTAATGTCTTCATACATCGATTGACGATAAGTGTCTGCAAAACAGATGCAGCTCATGTGACCTACAAATACATGTAAGTCTAACGTCTTCATATAACGATTGATGACAAGTATCTGCAAACTAAACTACATGCAGCTCATCTGACCTACAAATACATATAAGTCTAACGTGCAGCTCATGTGACCTACACATACATGCAAGTCTAAGGTCTTCATATAATGATTAACGATAAGTATCTGAAAACTACATGCAGCTCATGTGACCTGCAAAAACATGTAATTCTAAGTTCTTCATACAACGATTGACGATGCATATCTGCAAAATACATGTAGCTCATGTGACCTACACATACATGCAAGTTTAATGTCTTTATACAACGACTGACGATAAGTATCTGCAAAATACATGCAGCTCATGTGACCTACAAATATATGTAAGTCTAAGGTCTTCATACAACGATTGACGATAAATATCTGTAAAATACATGCAGCTCATGTGACCTACAAATACATGTAAAAAAGGATGAAAATATCGGACAGGGAAAGCAACATTCAAGGACGACAGTCAACCACAAAACACAAAAACAAACACGCAAACAGACAAACGAAAAGACAAAAGTAATAAAAAATGCAAACGACATCACAAACACAAAAGGGTTGACAATAGGGCTACCGCCTTGGAACGGTCAGTGGCAAAGTAGGCCACTGGGGGTTTAAACATGTTCTAGGGTGCACCAAACCTCACACTTACCATACTGTCATCCCATTAAAACAGGACAGTGTAAATGAAGAAATCCCCGCCATGATCTAATCTCTAACCAACAAGGCAGCATCAATAGGCAATATAAGTAAAACACAAATATGCTCGTGTAAATATAATACAAAAAAACAATAGCATAGAAAGCCACAATGAAGGTACTCAATGACTTTGCAGAAGCCAGAGCAGTAAGAGAATAAACCATTAAGGGCACGACCAGAAAGATCATGGACAAACATCAAACGCCACCGTCCCAATGGGCTTTAGGTAGGCGTCATCACAGGGTTCACAGCCTGTCCGGTCATCGTACAATTAAAGAGGAAAGCATAGTGGCGAACTGTAAAAGGGTCCACCACCAAGCATGCAGTACGTTGCAAAATGATAGGGTCATAACCTCTTTTGATAAACTTTTTAACAAGTTTAACAAAGATAGTATGAAAGTGATCATGACCAAGAATCTTACGAAGTTTATAAATCACATCACCATAGAAGTCAGGTCTAACGTCTTCATACATCATTTAACGATAACTGCCTGCAGAATAGATGCAGCTTATGTGACCTACAAATTCATGTAAATCCAACGTCTTCATATAACGATTGATGATAAGTATCAGCAAACTAAACTACAAGCAGCTCATGTGACCTACAAATACATGTAAGTCTAACGTCTTCATACAACGATTGACGATAAATATCTGCCAAATGCATGCAGCTCATGTGACCTACAAATGCATGTGTCTAACATCTTCATACAACAACTGACGCTAAATATCTGCAAAATACATGCAGCTCATGTGTCCTACAAATACATGTAAGTCTGACATCTTCGTACAACGATTGAAACTAAATATTTGCAAAATACATGCAGCTCATGTGACCTACAAATACCGTAAGTCTAACATCTTCATACAACGATTGACGCTAACTATCTGCAAACTACATGCAGCTCATGTGACCTACAAATACATGCAAGTCTAAAGTCTTCATACAGCGATTGACGCTTAATATATGCAAAATAGATGCAGCTCCTGTGACCTACAAATACATGCAAGACTAACGTATTCATACATCGATTGATGATAAGTATCTGCAAAATACATGCAGCTCATGTGACCTACAAATACATGTAAGTCTAACGTCTTCATACATCATTTAACGATAACTGTCTGCAGAATAGATGCAGCTTATGTGACCTACAAATTCATGTAAGTCTAACTTCTTCATATAACGATTGATGATAAGTATCAGCAAACTAAACTACAAGCAGCTCATGTGACCTACAAATACATGTAAGTCTAACGTCTTCATACAACGATTGACGATAAATATCTGCAAAATGCATGCAGCTCATGTGACCTACAAATGCATGTGTCTGACATCTTCATACCACGACTGACGCTAAATATCTGCAAAATACATGCAGCTCATGTGACCTACAAATACATGCACGTCTAAGGTCTTCATACAACGATTGACGATAAGTATCTGCACAAGACATGCAGCTCATGTGACCTAAAAAAACATGTAAGTCTAAGATCTTCATACAACGATTGACACTAAATATCTGCAAAATACATGCAGCGCATGTGACCTAAAATACATGTAAATCTAACATCTTCATACAACGATTGACGCTAAATATCTGCAAACTACATGCAGCTCATATGATCTACAAATACATGTAAGTCTGACATCTTCGTACAACGATTGAAACTAAATATTTGCAAAATACATGCAGCTCATGTTACCTACAAATACCGTAAGTCTAACATCTTCATACAATGATTGACGTTAAATATCTGCAAAATACATGCAGCTCATATGACCTACAAATACCGTAAATCTAACATCTTCATACACCGATTGACGCTTAATATCTGCAAAACACATGCAGCTCATATGACCTACAAATATCGTAAATCTAACATCTTCATACAACGATTGACATTAAATATGCACCTAATTTTACCTACAAATACATGTTTAGTCTAAGGTCTTCATACAACGATTGACTTTCGGATGGCGGGAGGTGTACAGTACTGGTTCTACCCAGGACAATGACGTAAAACAGCATGCAAACAAACAAACAAAAACGACTTAAAAATATATGCAGCTCAAGTAACCTACAAATACATGTAAGTCTAAGGTCTTAATACAACGATTGAATTACGGATGGCGGGAGATGTACAGTACTGGTTTTACCTAGGAAAAGTGGGTGGTCTGCCTCCATCACAAAATATCGACTGTCATATATAAACTTCAAGTGATGACAATGACGTAAAACAGCATACAAACAAACAAACAAAAACGATTGACGATAAGTATCTGCAAAATACATGCAGCTCAAGTGACCTACAAATACATGTAAGTTTAAGTATTCATCGATTGAACTAAACATCTGCAAACTACATGCAGGTCATGTGACTAGCTCTAAAAATAACATGGATCCGTCGAATATCTCAGACCGAAAATAAATATAGTCATCTCGTGAAAATGTTCTGTCCGATTATTAATAATATATTTAAATTTGAAACAGATTATATTAAACAAAATTTAAATAGAATACAAAATCCTTTTTGGAAGGATGTTCTTATCAGTTACAAATATTTTGCTGATCAAGTTTAACCAATATCTTGGCAACAACTTCACTCAGTTAGTTTATGGTATAACCCAGGTATTAAGGCCGGAGGCTCTAGTGTGTTTTACAAAAGATGGTTTATAGGAGGAATAACTTTTATCAATGACATTTTAAACAAACATGGAAATCTTTATTCATACATAGAATTTAACGAACACTATAATATACAGTCCAATTTTCTTGAATATGAAGGTATTATAACTGCTGTCAGAAATTATTTGGCAAAACTGAATATTGTGCATCTAGCCTGTAACAGCCCAAACCCTATACGTCCACTAATCCTATCTTTAATTCTACAATATGAGAAAGGCTGTCGAAAGATATATGACATCATGATTAGAAATAATGTATATCCCAAAGCATTAAGTAAATGGAAAAATGAAGTAGTTAGTGTTCCAAACTTTGAATTTGAAAGATTATATGCCTTACCTTATAAAATAACAAAAGATCCTAAGTTACTTTGGTTCCAATTTAGAATCAACCATAGGATACTTGAAACCCATTACCTTTTATCTAAAATGAATATTATCAATAACGATACGTGCAACTTTTGCAATAATGCACCTGAAACTATCCAACATCTGTTTTGGAACTATGGAACAGTAAAAGAATTCTGGTCAAAACTTCAAACTTATATTACAGAAAAATGCAATACAGCATTCGTAACTTTAACAGAAACAGATATTTTATTTGGAAATTGTAAATTTGATACAGTTTTGAGTAAAATTATCATGCAAGCAAAACTTTACATTTATCAAAACAAGATGCAACGTCAAATTCCACAGCTTGACCTTTTTAAAACGTATATAATATCTTTGTACAAAGTTGAGAAACTAATCGCATATAAAAACTTAAAAATTAATAAGTTTGAAACCGTGTGGAGTCAATACCTTGCTATTTGTGGAACTGGAGTACAGATATAATTTACTTAGTTGATTTTTCCAGTATCAAACTGTAGCAAATAAACTTAATGTTTTTATTCTGGGACATGCAAAGCTTATCTTACTATCAGAAATAACATACCCTTGCTTATATCTTGGTCTTTCCTAATCAAACTTCTTGTTGTTGTTTAGAAAAAATAATAATTTTGGAAGTTATGTATATTAATCCTTTAAAACATTCCTGAAACATTGTTCCTTGATAATGGATTTATAAACAGATTTATTACACAGGATGGGTTATTGTTTCTTTTTCTTTCCAAAAACAAAATATAAGAAAAAATTCAGTGAGCCTCAGAGTAGAGGCAATGCATAGATTTCATAATATAAAATAATGTTTATTTTTGATACTATAACATTAAAATTATCTGTGTAAAATAAGTCTGTATGTATTGACAATGTGCATTGTACAGTGGGTTTTGAAACAAATATTCTTTACATTTATTAGTGTCTTTTTCTCCAGAGTTTATAGAGACTCGCTGCAATCTTATAGCTTCCATATATTCCCTATATAGCAATCATATTATATTTTCCACCAAAATTGTTTTTGGAATACCTCTGGATTGCAGTGGGCCCTCTTTTGTACACTCTGTTAAAATTGTACATTGTATAATAAACTTCTATAATTGTAAAGAATAAGAAAACCTCCCCATTTATTCTGTCACTGATTACAATATATGCATTTATTCACTTGATTATATTTCCTATTTCTTTATTTACAAACTAATAGATGCATATTACATGTTTTTTATGTAAGGTTTGTTGAGGGATGGTCCACCTCGACCCTCACAAACCTATTACGGGGTGAATAAATGGATCACCAATAATCTGGTGATTGAAATTAAAAACAAAAAATACAGTGAACGAGGATGCAGATGCAACACGTGTTCTAGTCATCACACGTGTTCATCTGGGCCCGGTTTTATGAAACAACTTACGACAATTTTGATCGTAAGTTAATTTCTTAAATTCTTTACTTTGATTTACAATTCACCAATGAACGCGATTTCATTTCATTTTCTTATACACTTGATATTTTTGAACAGAATGCACACATAATTGCCTACGTCTGGGACTGAGCTTCTAAACAAATAAACCAAGGCATTATTTGAACAGATAAATCAGAACATGTTTCCTTTCCTCAGTGGTCATCAACATATTCTGTCAAATTGCTCTATCTCTTCTCGCAGATATGTTTTATTTTAAGTTCGGAGTAAACACCAGTCATTTCTAACATTGAAACACGTTTATTTGTATTTTTAACCAGACTTTATATGTGTAAAACATCATTTGTCTCCTGTTTCAGATGAAGGACCTGCAGTCGAGGTGTTGGTTGTTGGTGGTGCTACAATAAATAGTACGCTTACAAAACATTTTGTTAGTATGATTAGCAGTTATGTGCACACATTGTTGAAAGTCAGCTACAGAAGATTTAGTATGATAGATATCACCAGAGATGGGTATTTATCTGCCAGTATGACAGCCATCAGCTAAAACAAAAGCAGGAATCTTTGGTTACCTGGTCGATGTATCAGTTGCAATAGAACATAAACAAATATAAACACGTTCTGTCAGAATGAGGTGAAGAAGTGCATTACACAGACAGCGGATAGACAGACGGATCTCCATCGAGTTACTAAAGGCGTTGAAACAAAACGGCTGTTGCATGCAGCAGATAATGCCAAACAAACATATATATTTAATTAACATTGCCTTTTCGCTCCCCTGGAATTGGCCTGAAATCATATGATCAATTTGATTTAACGCCCACATGTTCAAATGGCTGCACTTACAACCACCGGAGACTAGTTTGAAGGCTGTTGATGAACTAGTGCCCTTGTGGCAAATGTAGCATCACACACGTTTCTTTCTTAACGCAACACATGTATCAATCACATGCCAATCACGTAATTGCCATTGCTGCACACATTCTAATATGTACCGTACTTACAATGATATCATTGGGAGTGCAGAGAGCAAGGCATACGTCACATTGAGTATGACATACGCAACAGAAACGTAACAATTGCAGTAGTGTTCACTTACACTTACGTCATTTGTCATGTCTCTGTGTGAGGGGAACTTACTCTCTATAGACAGTACATGGTTATTTTTGCTTGATCAACTCAATGAAATTGGTAAACCGTTAATACTCATGACCCGTAAACACCTGTATGAACCTGCAGAGTTGGAGAAGGGAAACTTTGTAGTGACAAAACCACATAGTGCTGTCTCAACAATACCAACTGATCAAGCTCACGAACGAAAACAACAACACGGTAAACGAGGATGGAGATGCAACACGTCTTATTGAAAAGGCATCGTAGCTTTTACGTTGTATGGTCTGAATCAGACATGGCAGGTATGTGTACACATTATTGAAAGTAAGATACAGAAGGTTTAGTATGGTAGACTTCACCAATGATGCTTATATGACAGCTATCAGCAAAAGCAAAAGCAGAAATCTTTGGTTACCTGGCGGAGGTATCAGTTACAACAGAAAATAAATAAATAAACATGTTCTGTCAAACATAGGTGACGATATGTATATATTATCATATATTGTGATTCTGGGGTTTCTGGCTCAAAGCTCTCATTTTTTACTCGAGTTTAAGCCAGAAACGCCCAGAATCACAATATATAAAAACTCCTACCACAAGGTGCTGAAATAAGCTGGGTTAGAGTTATATTTTGAGATTTTTAATAGTTATCAAAAATAGTCTGATTCTGTATTGGTAATCTTTATAATTATAAAATGTTTTTTTAATACAAAACAAATTTGTTGATTTGTTATCAAAATTTTACTCAAATCAACGAATAAACACGAAATCAACAATTCTCCGAGCTTGAATACAAAGGTGGTGGATCATACTCAAACACATTACTACAAAAATAAATCACACACTTTTTAGACTTTTTTGTAAGGTTGCCATTGCTTCCTTTCTTCCCTGCTCCACTAGTTCTTGTTTTTGAACTTCACTAATTTCAAGTTTTTTTTGTTTGATGTCCTGTTTCAAATTATAGTATCTCTGCAGTTTATCCAGAACCATCTTGAACTCTTGTTCTGATATCTGTGCATCACTCAACGCTTTTGATATTAATTGCTTTATACTATTTAACTTAGACTCTGCCAAAGTTTTTATTTCATAATGTTTTTGAGCTTTTGTGTTAAGCCAGCGTCTAACAAATTTGACACAAACACCTATTGTCTCACAAACAATGGCAGCAATTTCCAAAGGGAGCATAACAGGCACTGCCAAACCAACTCCAGCCATAAAAACACTAGCAGATATCAAAGTAGTGTCAATTCCATCCGTGATATTAATACCACGTTTATATTTTTTTACAAAGAGACTGACGTATATCTTGTTCTGTAATTAACTTTCGTTCAATCTCTGAAATCTTTTGTCATCTGTAATTGTGACCGTCTTCCACTGGCAACTCACGATATAAACTTGGTGCTGTCGGTTGCTTCATTTTCTTTAATAATAAAAAAATTAAATTAATTCAATTAATAATGATGCCACCGTATTTATAGCGGTAGCGTTGGCAATCTTACAGACAAAGTTAATGAGAGAACCAGCACTAATATCTAAAGGTCTATCAAAGTTATCGTGGTTGCGTGGGATGATGTGAAGCGTTATACCATAATTAATATTCCAAAGTCTCCAAATATTTTCTTCCCGCAGGGTTTGTTGGCCCAAATATACTCATTGTTTTTTTAAAATATAATATTTTAAAAATATAATTTTTAAATAAATTCTAAAACGCAACTCATAGGTAAACCGTTATTATCTATTTTGTTGCCATGCTCATCTCTGACTTCTATTTTCAATTCAGAAATTGTACCATTTGAAAGACAGTGATATTCAGGATAAAAACGTGTATATACAATATCCCCAAACTGCTTATTTACCACAGGTATAACTCCTATAATAGTGCTTGGCGCGCCATTGAAATAATTACCCCTCGTATTAACTTGTTCCAGATGAACATATAGCTGTTTATAAAGAGCTAAATCAATTGATTGTTTTCCAATATGAGTACCTTTCACCATCCAACACCTTTCTTCGAATCCCAGCATTTTTGAAAGACTGCTTGATAATCGTATCTCTGTTGACGTCTCTAAAGATGCTATACCATTCTGCGCATCAACGGTTAGGGTAATAGACAGCGCTTCAAATATATCTGCCAACTGTTGAAAGCCATAGAGTCCATCTGGTATACGATATGTTTTGTTTGGTACTTTTTTTTATAGCTTTATGAATAATATTATACCAACCGATGGTTTATGTAAAACTCTTTAATCCAACGCGCTTATCTCCATTTCTATTATCAATATACTGTTGTAAATTAATAGAGTTGTCTATGTTTGAAATTGTATGAAACATTTGTTTTAATATATATATAAAATACAAATAAAAATGATTTCGAAAGAATTCAAATATAGCCCAGATGCTCACTACAATTCAAGTGTTTTTAGCAAAAAAGTGATAGATATAATAAATCAAAACATAGTCATTACATCAAACGGTAAAGGCTTTAAAGCATCATTCCCCAATGTCTATGAAAAATACAAACTCCCATACGTTAAATCAGATGCTATAGTCCAAAGCTGGGGAACAGATTGGATGTTATTTTGGCAGAATCAGTTGAATATTGCTATTTGGTGTGCGACAACTGGGTGTAGTATTGATTTCAACAATCAACTGAAAGCTGAGTCCTGGTTGGTTCGTTATTTCGATTTCATGTCTATTACCAAGTTAGAAGAATATTATTTGAGATGAGTGTAGCAATGCCGCAAGACTCAAATTGGAATGCGTTTAATAACACATATAACCGAAACGCATACGAGAGAATATGCAAGGAGTTTAACTTTGATATTTATGATGACTGGAGACAGAAACAAAGATATAATAATGGTCTAGGAACAATTTATAATTACTGGACAAATATTGGTTATCATCCTTTGATAAATTCTATATACGACAACAAAACGATGAGTTTCACAGACTATAAAAGTGACACGCAATACCACATTGATTACATTGCCCAAGGATCTGAGGCTGACAATAGTTGGTCTACTTTTATACTAGATAGTTCATCTGGTTTTACAAGAGCAGGAGTAGAAAGAATCAATGACAGCATAAGAACATACTGCTGGGCAATCCTTGGCTCACAATCACAAACAAGAACAGATATACTTGGAACTGGAACGGCATTTGATGCACAGAAACAATTTCTGGCAAATGTAGAGGACGCAATAAACAGCCCCATTGACTTGCCCAATCAAATTTCAAGATATGAAACCACCCTAAAATATGCAAGAAGTAAAGAAAATTTTGTTTATGGAAGTGGATTGTACATGTCTCCGAGTGATATGGAGTTGAGAATTGGAACAATACAAGACTACAATAATGAAATTGTAATAGCAACCGATGCACAAGCATTAGGATTGAATAATGATGTAAATATAAAACCAGTACCACCAAAAGTTTTTTCAACCTTTTCAAGGCACCACAACAAAGAAATTTCTGCCGGAACATTCTGACTTTGATAAATCATTGATACATAAAAGTGTGGAGCATCCACAAGAGATGAAAAAATAGCGATTGAACACGAAGATAACAAAACATCTATAATTGTTGGTACTATAGTAATAGGTCTTGCTGCATTACTTATTTACGAGATTTACTAAACCACTCTTTGGCTGCCACATACAACAACCCGGAAACAAACACAAGCAGTGCCCATAGATTGTTGCCAAGCCAATTAATAACATTACCTGTTGCAGATAAAAGCCATGATACTATTGCACCAATAACTCCTGGAAGTGCTGCAGCAGTTTTTTCAGCTAAATTAGCGAGAAGTTTACCAAGATTACTTAGTTGTTTTTGTTTCCAGTCTTTTACACTTGACGGGTCAGGTTTAGGAGTTGGCGCAGTCCCTCCGCCCGTTATAGGAATAATAGCCTCAACTAATACACCAATAATCATACCAAACGCAGTCAAAATACTAACTATTGTTATACCTTACTCTCTGAATAATGTTTTTAGTCTCTCACCCAATTTTGTGTCTTCTTTTAACACCTTATTTATAGTTTCTTGTATCCTGTTTATTTGACTGTGTAATGCTTCTTTGTTTTTACTCGCCGCTTCAAGCCGTGCACTTCTTTCATCCTCTAAGTTTTTTATTCTGTCACGTATGCGCTCTTGTTGAAACTCATCCTCCTGCCCGGGGATGCTAACCTGTTCTAATTTTTGTTTTTGGTTTGTTATATCTTTATCAAGCTCAGTGAGTTTTGAGAGATTATTAGTAAGTTCTCCACGGAAGCTTTGCAATCTCTTATCTAAACCTCGTATCTCTCGCAGTGTTAGACTTCTGGTTGAACAGCAGTTTTAGGATGAGTTTCATCTTTTATATTACTCAAATCACTCTCAATTGTATTTACAGCATCTACTGTATTTTGTACATCTTCAGTTGTTGAAAACGTTTGTATTGGTATATTTTCTCCTTCTATTGTGAGGGTATCTCTTGTTTTTACCGAGGTTGCAAATGCTGCCCTACCCTGAGCCAGTCTTTTACGTGGAACTAAATAATCAGAAATGTGTAAAGTGTTTATGATGAAGCCAACATTATATTTTTAATTTAGAGTGTCCAGCTTATAAAACTTGATTGGTTCGTCTAGGTTATTTCCCTTATAATAGGTAAGTGGAACATCATCCGTCCCCATCTGAACTGCATATAACATTGTTCTACCGTTTTTGTCCTTATCCACTTTGAAATCTGTATAATCAATTCCGCTGATCTCAGCATTAACTTCAGTAAAAAATTGATCTACTAGCGACTGTTTATTTGTAAGCTGTTCTTTTGTTTTATGTTCCCCTTGAAGCTGATCAATATAGTTATTTTCATTTACAATTTGTCTCTGGAAATCTGAGCCAGGTTGTATAAATATTGATTCTTCATCAAACATTCTACTTACAAGGGCATCCACATCTTCAACATTTGGATCAAACGTAGGATTGTCAAACTCAAATCCACCCTCAGCCATTGTTTATTTTATTTAATTTTAAAAAATAAATTTAAAAAATAAAAACAATGTCTGCATACGGAAACAAACTCAACCCTCATAGAAAACTAAGAGAGCCTCATGGTGCCAAGGGCATCCGCACAAGTGTAGTAATAACTAATAATCCATCAACAATAGACCAAAACCAGCCACTGCTTGTGAGATTTCCCAATCTAAGTACTAATGATGTAATAGTTCCACGTACTGCTCGTCTTGCCTTTGAAATAGAACTTAAAAGCACCAAAGACCCCAACGCTACTTTATATCAGAATCTGGGTAAAACAATTGTGAAAAAATGACAATAAGAATAAGTGGCAATGAAGTCATGTCAATAGATGACAGTGATATATATCATTGTTATGTAGATTTATGGAAAAGACCTACCGAACGATTAAACATGGCTTACCAAGGTGTTGTTGGTAAAGCAACCATGTTAAAACATAGAGTTGGTGCGGGAGATGCTTCTTCAGACGCTGAGGATGAAGCTGTAGCAGCAGCTTATGGAAATAGATTTTGTATTCCACTGGACTTTGAAATGTTAGAAAGTCATATGCCATTTTATCAAGCGGGGCTTGGTGATAGGTTAGAATATGAATTAACGTTTAACAATTATAACAAAGTTATCAAAAGCAGTGATGTTGATGCATCATATGTAATACAATATATCTGCTTGGAATTTGATATGGTTAGTGATGTTGAATTAGACAGACAAATAAGACAGCAAACCAATGGTAAGATAGTATTTATGTATGATCGTATCTTGCGACATAGAATAATACAAGCAAAACAATCTGATACCCTTTGGAATATCCACATTAATGTACCAGCACGGAGCATGAAAGGTATTCTAATGCTGTTTGAAGACCCAAACAGAACAGACACGGAATCCTTTTACAACCCAAAGATTGAAAAGGTTGAAATGACAATAGAGGGCATACCAAATCAGTTGTATAGTCAGGGCATGAAGGCATATCAACAATGGGATGAAATCAACAAATATTTTGCCTTGACATCAAAAAGAAACAAAGAGACAGACAAAGTGGTGAAGGACTTATGCTTTTACCAATGTTTCTCTTAAAATCTAAACAAAATCATATGCTTTGTGGCTTTACCTTAGAACATGTGATGACAATTTATTACACGGCAGTGGAAGAGAAATAGAAAACGGCAGTGAAGGCATAACGATACTAATAAATAAAAAAGCAGATGCAGATCAACCTTTAAGTATTTATCTATATATAATACATATATGCGCAAATCAATTGCAAAGATGGAAGATACAAAGAAATACGATTCTAAATATCCTAAATATCCCCACAGTGCCATTATCTGTGGTCAGACAGGCTGCGGTAAAACATAATTTGTTCTTGACATACTTGAACACGAGTATGTTGGAGTTTTTGAACATATAATTATTTTGTGTCCAACCATAGAGTGGAACGAGGCTTATAAAAATAGACCCTGGATAGGAGATGTAATACATCCGAGAGATAAAAAATAACAATTGTCAATCCCGTGAGCAACGGTAAAGAAATGCTACAGTACTGTTACGTTTATTTTTCAAATAATATGCTGGCAAGCCCACACTATACATCATTGATGATTGCTCCGCCACAAAAGAATTAACACAGAAAAAAGATATGTTATCAGAGTTGGCATTCTCTGGTCGTCACGCCAAACAATCAGTGTGGGTCATTTCACAGAGATATAAGTCTGTATTGAAAGGTTTAAGGGAGCAAGCAAAATGGTTGTGTATGTTTTACACCAAGGACAGAGATAGTTATGAAAATTGTTTGAGAGAGAATGATGTTACTCCGACGCTGGAGGAGAGAACCAGAATAAGAAAAAACTTTAGCAAAGACTAAATATTCCAAGTTAATTTTGAGGACTGACCAACCAACTGGTTATTGGGTTGAATATGTTTTGCAGTCACGTGACATTGTAAACGTTTATATTATAAACGGTCACGTGATTGTAAACGTTTATTTTATAAACGGTCACGTGAAATTGTAAACGTTTATTTTATAAACGGTCACGTGATTGTAAACGTTTATTTTATAAAAGGTCACGATAAACGGTCACGTGATTGTAAACGTTTATTTTATAAACGGTCACGTGACATTGTAAACGACTTCCCTTGAAAAAAATAGTTATTTCCCTTGAAAAAAAGAGTTATTTCCCTTGAAAAAAAGAAGAGTTATTTCCCTTGAAAAAAAAAGAAAAGTTAAATTCCCTTGAAAAAAAAGAAGAGTTATTTTCCTTGAAATTTAGAATTACCTCCCCTGAAAAAAGAGTTACATCCCCTGAAATGAAAAGAGTTACTTCCCTTTCAAATAACTTTTTTTCACGAGGTGATTCTAATTTTTCAAGGGAAGCTAGTAATAGGTTGAATAATTCCTTTTTTTTTACAACTGTTGCTAATAGTAATACTAGCGGCAAAGTAGCAATGTTAATAGCAATACTGACATGAAAATATAATGGAAATATCGGGGAATATAGTAATGCTTTTAGCATTGCTCATAGCAAATTAGTAATGTTAATAGCATTGCTCATAGCAAAGTAGCAATGTTAATAGCAATGCTTGCAGCAAATTAACAATGCTAATAAAAAATAGCAATATTAATAACAATGCTATTAACAATACTAACAATTACTAGTTGCGTGGGGAATACCGCAACTTGTTGTTTTGTATTTTATATTTATTCCAAGATAAAAATAAAATTATTAATATAAAAATGAATGCGGAAGAACTATTAAAAGATATCATACCGGAAGGTTTCACGAAACGTTCCACAGATGAATCAAAGCAACAAGAAACAAAAAAAGAAAGATTATCAGCCATATTGGCTGGCGGTGGTAGCCGTCAATATTTGGGAAGAGACATACAACTCACGAATATAGATAGCATGTCCCCGGATGAAATTAACAAACTTTACCGCAGATATGAAGCAAGGCTTGGGGCAAGTATGACCAAGACTTTAGGTAATTCTTTTATTAGCTTGTATTTGATGGAAGTATCAAAATATTTCAATGTAACCAATCCACCAAAACTGATAGAAGATTTGGAGGAAGACCCATTTATTAATCATGCTTTAACAAGTGCTTGTTGTGAGTTGTATTACAGGTATGGGATGTGCTTAGCGCCATTTACAGCAATACTGACAACTGTTAGACATATTGATTTTAATAAAAATAAAAATACAGATAATATAAATGATGGAGAACCAAGAGAGTAAAGTTATACCTGTTGAGATTGATACACAATCTGTTAAACAACAAAAAGTTAAAAATCCAAAACGAATAGAGTCTGGGAAAAAGGGAGCAGCGGCAAGGAAGGCAAAGCGTTTGCTTCAGGATGCACAGGATGTAAATGAAGATGAAATAACAAAAATAACAATAGGTGAAGAGGAACCAAAAAAAATCAAAATAAATGTATACAAAAATTATATTCCACCGTGTGTGGTTTTATTAGGCATTGCTGGGTTGGGTTTGTATATCTATAACAAGAAATCGGTTGCTACACATGTTGCTACGCATGTTGCTACACAACCTGTTGCCGCCACTCTACCAAAAGACCCGTTTGATTTTTAATAATTAATTAAAAAAATAATCATATAAAAAAAATGGTAACAAGTATTGACGGAAAACAAATTTTAAATATGATGTGGCACGCTGGAGTGGAAACACTTTTAACTATTGGATATTCTGAGATTGGCAGAAGACTACTAAAAAGACCAGCTCCTAAAGTGGATTTTAATATGGGAGATGTTGGGATGCTGTCTGTGGATATAATGTTAGCAATGGCTACGAGGGATATGTTGATTAAGCAATGTATTATTCCTGCGGATGTTATGAAGTAATTTAAAAAATTATATAAAAAAATTATATATAAAAATCGCGAGCGCAGTAGCAATGATGATAGATGGCGCATTAACAAACGCATTGGCGTTTAGCGGTTCGAATTATTTATTTTCAAAAATGGGCAGTCATTCAGATGAGGAAAGACAAAGGCATGACAAAGCAGTGGAACAATTGGAAGCAGCACAAGCGGCGTGGAATAAAAAAAGAACAGAGAGATTAGATTTTATTAACAAGCAACTGCAGAAGGAGCATCATGCAGAGCAGACATTTGATGATGTGAACCAGGCTATGAAGCAGTATTATTATATAACTGGCAAACAGTTACTTTTGGAACCAGAGCCTAAGTGGAGTGATTTCTATACACCATCTCCGGATCAACAAAATAGAGAAATTACGTTTATTGTGGTGGGCATGGCTGCAACTGGATTTGTAGCGTATAAATTGATTTCATAAAAAGTCATATGCATGATACTTATTTTTTTTGTTGTTCATTCATGGTTTCAATCCAAGTGGTCGAATATAATATGGTGGTTTAGCATTTGTCTTCTCTATTTTATTTTTGAGATGATCAGGCGCCCATACTTCACCGTTGTCTAATAATGTCAATACCATGGATGGACCATATTGAGTATCCATTATTTTTGTACCTGCAATAGTGTATATTTTATTCTTTTCCAAGTCTGTCCATTTCTTTGTGCTATATTGATTTTGCTCTTCGAGCAGTTCATCAAATCGTGCAGTTGTGATTTCCATTTTTTTCTTTATAGTTATATAAATTTTAATCTTTAGTAGAAAAAAATGGAAAGATTTATTACAGCCCAAAAGGATTTTGGAGAGGTTACTCAGCAGTTAAAAAATTTGCAAAAGAGGCTGGTGTCAGTGAGAAACAGGCATTAGAATTTTTAAAGAAACAAGCTGTGTGGCAGATTATTTACCCGCACCAAAGAAAATAGTTAGACCCAGGTTTGATGTTTCTACTAAGAATAGAGTGCATCAAGCTGATTTGTTATTTTTACCGCATGACACTTTTGGGGTTGGTCGTGGACGCAAGATATATAAATATGCATTGACTGTGGTTGATATTGCAAGTAGATACAAAGAAGCAAAGCCACTTACTTCCAAGGATATTAAAGAAATTGCCAAAGCATTCGAAAATATATACAGTCGACATCTAAAATATCCAAAGTTATTACAAGTTGACCCAGGTAGAGAATTCATGGGTGCAGTATCGCAGTTGATGGCGAAACACAAAGTAAATATCAGACGAGGCAGAACAGAAATACACAGAGACCAAGCTATAGTGGAAAGATTTAACAGAACATTAGCTGAAATATTGTTTGGGTATCAGTATGCTAAGGAAATAGATTCGAAAAAACGCAAGAGATAATGGGTAAAAAGATTACCAGAAGTTGTTAAAGCAATAAATGCGGAGACAAAAAAGCCTCCTCCTGTTGAAACAAAAACATTAAAAGATGATCCTATCTGTATGAATGCCAGTGTAAGATATTTATATCAACCCGGGGAACAAGAAGGTGGAAGACGCAGAGCAACTGATCCGATGTGGAGTGTAGATATTTACAGGATTAATAATTATATGATAACAAAAGGTATAAGAGTATATTATTTGAAAGGAATACAGAGAGGATTTGTCAAAGAAGAACTACTTATTGTTCCTGCTGATACCCAAACGCGTATGTCGTGATACCGTCTGGTGCTATGTATCTTTTAGAGTAAAATGGTGACAGTGTTACTTTGTTTACTGTTATACCATATATCTCATGCTTTATTGAGCGTATCATATTCATTTCATGGGTGTATTTTTTCTTGTTAAACAATGCATCCTTGTAGTTTTCAAAGTTTATATGTTTTTTTATTACATATGTTTTACAACCTTTATTTTTTTAATAATCTGCTCATCCGCTCTCAAAATAGAATATAGTTTGGGTCTTAATCCAATATACTCAACTATAGAAACACCAGCACATTCATCTTTCATTTTACCTAATACTTTTTTATTTGTATCATCGTGCAGTGGATGGTTTTGCGGATAATCACTCAAGTCATACTCATCTTTCATTTTAGCCATGTCTTTGTACACATCTTTTGTTTTAATATCTACAAGCAAGCTGTCAGTGTCTGTGTATAATAAATTACAGTTATCTCCATACCTTTTCTTTAGAGTATTATAGTACCAGTCATACATCATGTACTTTGATAAATCCAATACTGACAGTCACCCAACATAGATTGGTTTGTTTAATGTTAATTTTGTTTTGTTTAAATGTATTGCTGACAATTCATCTGAGTAATTTATACGTCTGTTAAAGTTGGGTTTGGCTAGTATTCTTCTTATCTTTTCATTTTCAGAGCCGTCAGTTCTGACTAGTTTTATATCAGTCCGCTTGCGTACATTTACCATTGTCTTGCCATACACAGAGTTGTTCATAAGTTAATAAAAATCTTTTTCAAAGGGTGATTTAGCTTTTTCCTAAGTTCTGTGTTAAAAGAATATATGATTCCATCCATGGTTTTTCATTGAATTCTAATACTCTGTGTGTTTTCTTTAGTTTCATGCCCAAAGATAAATACAGTTCCAGGGTTTTGTGATGTATCACATATTTTTCTTTGTCCATAAGATTGGGGACTAGTTGTTCTACATTTATCATGCTATTATTTTCCAACAGATCTGTCTTGTATTCAGACAACCATTCTTTTTTTCACTGCTAATCTTTCCGGTGCAAGTGGATAGTCATTGTGAGCTTTATGGAGTTCTTTAGGATATTCCAAATCAACTTCAAGTATTTGTCCTTTGCCAGGTTTTGGTTTAGAAAATCCCCCACTCTTGTTCTTGGTTTTCCACTCAAAACCAGAATATGGAAGTGGCTGACTCATTGCCCATCAATAAAGATTATTTGCATCAAAATAAATTAAAAAGTTGTTTTCCTCGTTAGGGTTATAATCAGCCACATGTGGATTGTTTGCTTTGGCATATCGTTTTGATACCATACTTATTCCTCCACGAATACCTTTTTCTGTAAATAAGTGCATGTCAATGTCTGTAAAAAGTTTTAAATCTATTTTTGAATGTTTAAGTAAAGCATCCCAAGATAATCCAGATGCTGTATAGTAATGTAAAGCATCAAGTGTGTATGCATTCATACATGTTTTACTAAAAGTTTGAAATACATCTGCTAACAAAGTTACATCAGTTTTTAGATATAAATCATGATAGTCTCCAAGAGTTTTACAGTTAAACTCTTTCCATATTTTTTGAGCATGTTCGTAATTTTTGAGACGTATACTTTCATCTCTGAGACTACTGTAAAACTTGTCTATAGGTGGTAATTGCGTTTCCTTGAATCTTTCCACACTGTCCATATATTCATACGGGTAAACACCTTTCCGCAGAAGTAAGTTTGTTTGTTCTCCAAACTGATTTTTGGTAATTTTGAAATCAGATTTATCCGTAGCATCAACCAATTTTTCCAGGGACGAAGCCATAAATTGAAAGCTATCCAAAAATCTGAGTTGTCCGGCGCTAAATGATATATATTTTTCAGCGTTGTTTGCGATGCATGTAATATTACTTATCATTTTGCAACGTACTGCATGCTTGGTGGTGGACCCTTTTACAGTTCGCCACTATGCTTTCCTCTTTAATTGTACGATGACCGGACAGGCTGTGGACCCTATGATGACGCCTACCTAAAGCCCATTGGGACGGTGGCGTTTGATGTTTGTCCATGTTCTTTCTTGTCGTGCCCTTAATGGTGTATTCTCTTACTGCTCTGGCTTCTGCCAAGTCATTGAGTACCTTCATTGTGGCTTTCTAGGCTATTGTTTGTTTTGTTTTTTTGTATTATATTTACACGAGCATATTTGTGTTTTACTTATATTGCCTATTGATGCTGCCTTGTTGGTTAGAGTTTAGGTCATGGCGGGGATTTCTTTATTTACACTGTCCTGTTTTAATGGGATGACAGTAGGGTAAGTGTGAGGTTTGGTGCACCCTAGAACCGGTTTAAACCCCCAGTGGCCTACTTTGCCACTGACCGTTCCAAGGCGGTAGCCCTATTGTCAACCCTTTTGTGTTTGTGATGTCGTTTGCATTTTTTATTACTTTTGCCTTTTCGTTTGTCTGTTTGCGTGTTTGTTTTTGTGTTTTATGGTTGACTGTCGTCCTTGAATGCTGCTTTCCCTGTCCGATATTTTTATCCTTATTGACATTGTATGTAGGTTTTGCATAATGAGATGACTATCATATCCTTTGAGGTTATGAAATATAACAGGGATGATTGTTTTATTTGGTTTTATTTTCAGTTTCAGGTTACAGTTTTTATGTGCTGCGCCTCTGTATTCACCTGTAAATTGACAGTGGTCTCTTACTTTACAGTTTCTAACTTTCCATATTTGATTCTCACATATCCAACATTGTGTTGCTTTTTCATGATCTTCCTCATTTTATTGTGTCATGATTAATGGTTTTGGGTGAGAAAAAGTGTTGTTAATGTTGCTCTTTTCACATTCTAGGCGTTTTAAAAACACTTCAACAACATCTTTACCTCTGTAAATAACAGGTTCTTCGGAATTACCATCATATCTAACAACTTGGTAACCAAATCCACACGCTTCGTGTATATTTTGAATTTCAGATTTCTTTCCAAATTTGATTGAAAGTGGTTTGATTATACTCTCAATATCAGCATATCTTACATAAGGCACATGCATCTGATTTTGATGATTTTTAAATTTTATGTGATTTTTACCTTCTTGCGGCATTTCTATTCTGCAAGATATTTTGTTAATACCATCACAGTATTCTTTGTGTTTGGTGAGTAGTCCTTTTCCAGAAAAGCCGTGAAGGCAACGATCGCAAAAGTAAGTTTGACCATGGTGTTTGTTTTGATCATAGAGTAGTCTATTCAGATGTTTAATCCAGCAATAGTGATATTTTCTTGTTGTTAATTTCTTTGGTTTATCAGGATAATCATCAGGGTTATAGTTGTCATCTATAAGTCCTTCTTCATTCTCTGAATCATCTTTTTCAACCTCAATGTCATCAGATGTTAAAAGAAGATTAATACGCTCGATATTTTTTGGTTGTTCTGATATGTGATATGGAAAAATGATTATCTTTTTATTTTTTCCTTTCATAACATATCCAAAAACATTGATAGCAAGGTTGTTTTGTTTTTCTACTTTGGATATTTGAGAAATTGGAGTGGGAAAGTCAATGCCATCTTTTTTCAAAAACGATATATCAGGATACTTTGATAATCTGTCAGAATTCTTTTCAGCAGGATTAGTAGCAGAATTTATTGCATGAAACAAACATTTATCATCATTGTTTTTTACGTTTATTATTGCTTTCTTGTCAGCTAATGCTTTGGGCAGAGGAATATATGAAGAACCTTTTAATGGCGGATACTTTGCAATATTCAAGTAAAACGTAACACAGTGATCAGTCTCCAATCCTGATGCTGTGTTTGTAAATTTTTCAAGGCTCTGTTGTATAGAAGCAGATGATTCATCATAAAACTCATGTATTTTTTCGGGGGTTGTGATTGCTTTTTGTTCACTGTGTAATACTGCCGTGATGTATTTTTTGGTAGCACCATCGTCTTTAAATAGATTTACAGTGAGACTTAATTGAAAGTATAATTCTTTTTTTTTATTTTTGCAAACTCTGCTATCTCTTTGCTGATTTGTTTTGTGATAATGGATTTTTTATCACGAAATACTTTTTGAGGGTCTTTGTATTTCTCGACAGTAATCTCGTATGCTTTAAAATAACCACATATTGGTTTGTCAACCAGTCTTAATTTTCTATCATAAAACTCTTGTTTTAGTTCATTTATAGCATTTTCTTGTAATTGAGCATATCTCTTTTTTGTTCATTTATAACATTTTCTTGTAATTTAACATATTTCTGCTTTTCTTTGTTACGTTGTTTTTTAGCACGTCGTCTCTTGTGTAAATTTTCTAATGTTTGAGAACTAACCTCTTTTGGAGTTTCCTTTGGAGTTTCCTTTGGAGTTTCACGGGGTTTGATTGTAGTACAAGGGGTTGGAATTGGTTTTACAGTTCGTGGTGCTGGGATTGGTTTTACAACTCGTGGAGCTGGGATTGGTTAGCTTTTCTTTTTTCTTTTCTCCTTGTTTTTTAGACTTTCCAATGCCTCCGATTCGGCTGGTTGGATAGCCACCGCATTAATACCATTTTCTAGTGCCTGTTTGCTTATTATTCCTGTATCAAACAAACGTATCAAATTTCTTATAGTCTCTTCGTTGTTTACGTTATTCATTTTTTTCTTTGTTATGTATTAGACATAACTTTTCTTAAATATAAAATAATTATATATAAAAATGGAAAGTAATGTGAAAGTTTGCCAATTCCTAAAAGTTGGATTACGTGAGCCATGTAAAATCAAGTCAACTAAGGATTCTAATTATTGTTGTTTGCATAAATATAGATTAAAAACAAGTCGTGTTTCACCTTGTCTAAATTGTCATAAAGGAACTGATGCAAAATATCGGTTATGTGTTGGTTGCGGAGCTAATTTGTTAGAGTGAGTATTGAATACTGGAAATTAAAGTCGTACAACGCTGAGTGTCTCCGATTTAGACGTATTGAGGTTTAAAACATATTTTGTTAATTTCGTGTTTATTCGTTGATTTGGGTGTAAATTTAGTAACAAATCAACAAATTTGTTTTGTATTAAAGAAACATTTTATAATTATAAAGATTACAAAAAACACAAAATCAGACTATATTAAGTCTGATTTTGGGTGTAATTTTGATAACTATTAAAAATCTCAAAATATAACACTAACCCAGCTTATTTCAGCACCTTGTGGTAGGAGTTTTTTATATATTTTGATTCTGGGCGTTTCTGGCTCAAACTCGAGTAAAAAACGAGAGCTTTGAGCCAGAAACCCCAGAATCACAATATATTTATCACACAAACAGGGGGTAATGCAGACTGTTCTCTATTCAATTACGAAGATGTTGCTAAACAACTGATGTTGCATGCGGCAGATAATGCCAAACAAATACACATATACATGTTTAACATTGCCTTCTCACTCCCCTATCTGGTCAAACTGTATTCGCCCTTTGACAGTAAAATAACAGACAATAACGGACAGAGTTTTCTCCTCCTCTTTATTATTTTCGTTTACCAATTGTTTTCGATATGAAGTGTACAAAGTTAAAATGTTCATCACTGCAATACACAACTAGTATACTAACAGTAGATACAAAAGTCAAACAAAAAATGCAGCATTTAAGCAACACAGTCAACCAAAAACACGCATAGAACAAACAACAATTACAAAGATCATTAAAAGGCACGGTATATGACATCTGAGACATTTGTTTGTCTGTTTGTTTGTATGGTGTTTTACGTCATTTTCAACATATGTAAGGTTATATATGAGATTCGATTTGTTGGTGGTGAAGGTAGACCAGTCACTTTTCCTGGGTAAAACCAGTACTGTACACTTCTCGCTATCCATTAGAATCGACATCTCAATTATAAAATGGCTGGCAATAGGGCTACCAAATTGGAACGATCAGTGGCAAAAATGACCACTGGGTGGTGAGGTGCGTGTGTTAAACTAGGTTCTAGGGTGCACCAAACATCACCCTTACAAACTAGGCAGCTTTAGTACATGTAAGTACAAAGGAATACAAAAAAAACGCAAAGCTAATCTTTAAGAACAAACAAGTATTTTAAGTCCAACCAACAGTTAAACCTTAAACAGCATTCATAAAAGAATCTGACATAAATGGAAGAAAAAAGACGCACTTTCCTACCTGCCAACCTAACCATATAAAACCATCTAAGGTCATGTTTGGGCAAACAAGGATATTTTTAAGTGAGGCCGAAGCGAAACTCTTGTCGTATACCTGACATCTAAATATTGTATCGGTAGTATGTATGTGCATTTGTTACATTAACTATGACTGTTAGGCAAAACTTTGATCTGGAACAGCAAACCGGCAGTACGATACATTGTACTGTCCATATACATATGTGATTAGGTTATCTTATATTTGATTCGATTATACTGTTAATTGAAACTGGGATCTCACACCTGGACATTAAAGCGGTATGTATCCGCATATGTGAGATAAGTTCTACTTGTTGATGTACTAAACAGGTTCTGATTTTAAAAGTCCCGATTGTTCAGTGAAACTTGTATCGCAAATAAAAACAAAACATAAAACATTAATCAGCGCCTCGACAGTATATATGCGAGATTATTTCACATTGTTAAGGAAAACATTACTTGCATACCTGGCCTTTTACAGCGGCTGGTCGGTATGTATCAACATGTTTAATTCTGATTGATCAACGAATCTCTTATATCACACCTTAAATAGCGTCTTGTCAGTATGCATCTGCATGTGAGATTATACTTAGCTGTTAAACCTTCCAATTATTGTATGTGGCGTCTCACCAGTATGTATTCGAATACACAGGCAAGTCTGTCATATATAATATACATATGATTGCATTCTCATATGATTTGTATATAAAATGAGACAAATACGATTCTCATATAAAACATATCATGTGATATTTATATAATAGGGATTTCATATTATTTTCATATGAGAATAAAATGATAAAAAGTATCACCAGTTTTCATATGACTTTCAACATTCATGATTCTCATATGATATTTATATACTTTGTTTTATGTTAGAATCATGTACTGCTCCTTTCATATAAATAACATATAATATGTATTATATGACAATCGTATAACAATTATATGTGGCACAATTGGTAGTGTATGTATTTTCAGATGTGATGATTGTGTAAATGTCTTGTTATACACATGAATCTTCTCCCGCCTTAACGAATCCCATAGACTGACTCATAGTCCCGGCTTTGTTACATGACGACTATATTACTATTATGTAAAGGGCCTAATTACTTAGGTATTGTCCACATGTATGTGTTTACAATTGATGATTATGTGTTACGTTTGCTACATAGGCTTGATAATTAAATAACTTCTCACAGATATGTACCACATGTGCGTCTCTAGAATTAATGACGCTGGTCATCTGTTAATCAAATACCTGACTTGCACGGCGTCTTGTCAGTATATTAACAGTATCCACACGGGTTTGTTTACATGCAAGTGTTGTACGAACAATTAGCATACATGCGGCACTTAAAATGCGTCAAACTAGTATGTTGCTGCATATGTGTGTTTAGACTGGATGAGTGTTTGAATCTCATATCACACACCTGACACTTATACGGCTTTTCACCCGTGTGTATCATCGTATGTCTGCTCAGCGTTGATGAGTGTGCGAATCTCTTATCACACACTTGTATGGCTTTGCTCAGCGTTGATGAGTGTGCGAATCTCTTATTACACACTTATATGGCTTTTCTCCTATATGTATTCTCCTATGATTATTGAGATTTGCTAAGTGTATGAATCTCTTAGCACACATCTGACATTTAAATGCTCACTCGTATGTGTCCGCATGTGTTCGCTGAGGTTTGAGGATTGGGTGAATCTCATATCACACTCCTGACACTTAAATGACTTCTTACCTGTAACAGTATGTATGTTCATGTGTGTTTTAAGCGATGATGATTGTGTGAACCTCTCTTCACACAACTGACACTTAAATGGCTTATCACCGGTATGTATTCGCATGTGTCTGCTGAGATATGATGACTGTGCGAATCTCATATCACACTCCTGACACTTAAATGGTTTATCAACCGTATGTATCCGCATGTGTCTGCTGAAATCTAATGATTGTGCGAATCTCATATCACACACCTGACACTTAAATGGTTTATCACCTGTATGTATGTTCCTGTGTGTTTTAAGTGATGATGATCGGGTGAATCTCATATCACACACCTGACACTTAAATGGCTTATCACCTGTATGTATCCGCATGTGTATGCTGAGATCTGATGATCGTGTGAATCTCTTATCACACGCATGACACTTAAATGGCTTATCACCCGTATGTATCCGCATGTGTATGCTGAGGTATGAGGATTGGGTGAATCCCTTATGACACACCTGACACTTAAATGGCTTCTCACCTTTATGTATGTTCATGTGTCTTTTACGCGATGATGATCGAGTGAATCTCATATCACACTCCTGACACTTAAATGACTTCTCACCTGTATGTATGTTCATGTGTGTTTTAAGCGATGATGATTGGGTGAACCTCTCTTCACACACCTGACACTTAAATGGCTTAATACCGGTATGTATTCGCATGTGTTTGCTGCGATCTGATGAGTGTGTGAATCTCTTATCACACACCTGACATTTAAATGACTTCTCACCTGTATGTATATGCATGTGTTTGCTGATGTATGATGATTGGGTGAATCTCTTATCACACACCAGACACTTAAATGGCTTTTCACCTGTATGTATTCGCATGTGTCTGCTGATATCTGATGAGAGTGCGAATGTCTTATCACACTCATGACACTTAAATGCCTTCTCATCAGTATGCAGCTCCATGTCTATGTTTATACTTATAACTTTGTACAACTGACACTTCAATGACGTCTCACCAGTAGCTATTATGATAAATTGATACTTAAGTTAATGTTAGTGACAGGCCATCGCACACTTGAAATTGAATCTCGTCTTCTCAGTATGTGTCAGCGTCTAAATATCTCAGTACGTCTTCTCAGTACGTCTAAATATCTTATTGCATTTTGGACAAAACATCCAAAACTGTTGATGGAGTAAAATACACGTTATATTGTTTATCTGGCACAGAAAGCTTTAGCCTACCTCCGTCGAATGATGCTCTTATTCTATTTATTAATACTGTAAATAGTCACCGTTGGTACACGTGAATCGAGCTATATAAAAATAAGTCTCGGAACATTTATATAGTTTTTACACATATGAGATTCATTGCACTTTTTCAAACCATGAAGACCATGAAGTCTGTTTTGTATTTCTCTCATGCACGGTTCTACATAGTCGCTTTTATTAATATTTCCATACACGGTGCTGCACATACTTGTCCTGAATGGCCGTTTTAGTTATCTGCAAAAATTAAAACATATATATATTGGCTATGGTATTATATCTAATATATGATTTTGTAAAAAATACATTCTCAATGCATTTCTTCTTCTTAGAATAGGGATATAATCAGTATAGTAAATATAACAAGACTAATAGTGCTGTCAATACGCCTTGTAGATTGTTTAATGAAAAGAAACATTTTCGGATTTTTTCATTTTAATTGATGAAAAAAATAATATAATCTATATTAATAAACTAAAAGGAGGAACAGAATCAGATCCGTAAAACATGGCTGCCAACACTTTTGAACAAAAACTCCTGAGACTTTTAAAACTGAAGATTTAAAGCGTGTAAAGAAAGTTAGCGTACTATAACTTGATTTTCACAAAAAACAAGAGGTCAATGACTTTGAAGCTCTACTGATAGATTTTGATAGCTAGATCATCATTCCTGTGAAGTTTCATGAACATCTGTAAAGTAGTTTCAGAGGAGTAGTCGCTACAAGTGTTTACTATATAACTCTATGTAAATAAAAATGGACGCTGGCAACCATGTCTAGCGTCAAATCGAAAGGGTTTTCAACAAGGACCAACATCATGTCATGCTGATTATTTTATAAAAAGTGCCATATCAATATCACTTATAGTTTTCAGGTTGCAGTCGCTACAATATTTGTTTTAATCTATTTTAGCCGTTGCGGCCATCTTGAATTTTTGGCCGCCCTTAAATTTTGCTATGATCAACTAGACATCAAAAGCAACATTCCTGTGAAGTTTCATGAAAATCCGTCAAGTAGTTTCAGAAGAGTAGTCGCTACAAGTTATTATTATATAACTCTATGCAAACAAAGATGGCCGCTGGCGGCCATGTTAAATGTCGAATCAAAAGGATTTTCGAGAAGGACCAACATCATGTCATGCTGCTTATTTTAGAAAAAGTCCCATATCAATATCACAAATAATTTTCAAGAAGAAGTCGTTACAAACTTGTTTTTGAAAAATCTATTTTTAGCTTTGACGGTCATCTTGGATTTCACATCAACATGCATTTTTACTAGGATCAACTAAACATCATGGACAACATTCCAGTAAAGTTTCATGAAAATCCATAAAATAATAGCTTCAGAGGAGTCGTCGCCGCAAAAAAAAGTTTACGGACAAACAGACGGACAGACGGACGACGGACACCGCACCACGGCATAAGCTCTGCTGATCTTTGATCAGTAGAGAACAAATTTAATTTATTGATGCAATTAATACTTATGCTTTCGTTGATAGCTATAGGAAATAATAGATTATCATACTTTTTTCAACATGCACACAGTTTGTTTTAAGGTTTAAGGAGGAATTTGAAATTAGATTAGAAAGACTTGGTTTAATTTATACCACAACTGCTCTTTCATATTTTACGCAGATGGGTGATGAGTCTTCATAGCTCTTAAGCAAAGTATAATCTTCTTCACAAAGTGATACATAGGAGGAGTCGCTAGCTCCTGACAATTGCTATTACAGTTGGGATGACAAATCAAAAAAGCCAGAGATATATTGCTATTACTTCAACGGTTGTTATATCACTGAAGGAACTAATTATTCCCTTATGTGTGTTTATATAGGTTATGCCATGCTATATATTCAGTCAAAGTATATACACCAGGTTTTCATATTAATATACAATTATATAAAAACCCTGCTCACCCTGATTATCCCCATTGATATGACACTTGTAAATACTCTCCTTTGTATCGCTGACTATGAAGCATTACATGATCAATGCAGGAAATAGCTGACGAACTAGAAAAATAAACCTGTTAATTCATGAACGTTTTTTGTTTTAAATATTATAAGATTTAACATAGATCTATTACATAATATAGAGTTTCCCGAATTTACCCGGAGATTTGGCAGGTCTGGTGAATGCACATTTTTCCTATTATATTCTGTGGAGCACCTAGTGCTGATAAAACATGTTGTCATAAATATTATAGGCAAAGAACGGAACATTCACAAATATTAAATATTGCGTACACTTCGTATTATACCTTATTCTTTTTAGAATTTTGATTGATTTGTTTGTGTTATAATGACATTTTTAAGAAGCAAGAATGAAAACTGAAAAAAACACCACTACTAAATCGTTTCTGAAACAGGTTGGCCTTACACAAGGCAACACCTGTCAGTTGTTTAACGACTTTATACTGGATATATTATGAAACAGCGGTGTTTATGTTCATACATCTTATTACTGCTAAATATTATGTGTAAGGGGGCAATATGTCCGCAAAGTGCCAATGTGTCTGCGGACTTATTGGATCATACGTAAGTGTCGAATATGTCCGGAACAAGCGAATATGTCCGAGGCAAATTTAGTAGACGTCTCAAACAAATTTGTCATTGATATTGATCAGTAAAGGTGAACGGTAGATTTGAGAGAAAACTTTGGTTTTAAATTTTTTTTTAATGGATAAGGGAAATTAATGAATATATAAGAAATAAGATATAATTCAGCCACAATGAAGTTACTCAATGACTTGGCAGACGCCAGAGCAACAAGATAATAAACCATTAAGGGCACGACAGAAAAGATCATAGACAAACATCAAACGCCACCGTCCCAATGGGCTTTAGGTAGGCGTCATCATAGGGTACACAGCCTGTCCGATCATCGTACAATTTAAGAGGAAAGCATAGTGGCGAACAGTTAAAGGGTCCACCACCAAGCATGCAGTACGTTGCAAAATTATAGGGTCATAACCTCTTTTTAACAAAGATAGTATGAAAGTGATCATGACCAAGAATCTTACGAAGTTTATAAATCACATCACCATAGAAGTCAGGTTGTGATAGTCCTTGTCGCAGAAGAGTCCTTAAATTACTTTTATATTTGGAAAGAAGATCAGGGTTACGATAATAAAATTTTGCAAAGGTTTTACGAAGTTTATGGTAACGGTAACCCTGATTGAGTAGCTTTTTAGTTATACAAAGATTACGAATATTAAAGTCCTCAACTCGAGTACAAGCTCTTGAAATACGAATAAGTTGAGACACATACACTCCATAAGAAGTTGCTCGGGGAACATCCCCATCCAAGTGGGGGTAATTAACAATGTCAAAATTAAAATCATCTCTCTTGTCATAGATTTTTCTAATGTTTTCACCATTTTCAATCGAGAGATCTAAATCAAGAAAAGAAGCGTTATTATCAGATATATTAGCTTTATTAAGCTGAAGTTCTTTAGGATAAATATTATCAACCATAGTTGGAAAGAAAGGATTGCCAATGTTCAGTATGTCATCCAGATACCGAGAGGTGTCATTAAAAGCTTCAATAACATCTGCCTGGGTATCTGGTGAAAGACTCAACATGAAATCCCTTTCATAGCAAAACAATAACAAATCTGCGACAAGTGGTGCACAGTTCGTACCTATAGGGATACCAACAATTTGTCTATAAACGGTGGTACCATACCTGACGAAAATATTATCTAATAGGAAGATGAGTGCTTCACAAACTTCATAGCAAGTCCACACTTTCTCTCAGAATGTGAAGAACTGCATATAGCATCACACAGACAAGGGATAGACAGACGGATCTCCATTCAGTTACTAAAGGCGTTGAAACAAAACGGTTGTTGCATGCGGCAGATAATGCCAAACAAACATATATATTTAATTAATATTGCTTTTTCACTCCCCTGGAATTGGCCTGAAATCATCTGATCAATTTGATTTAACGCCCACATGTTCAAATGTCTGCACTTACAACCAGCGGAGACTAGTTTGAAGGCTGTTGATGAACCAGTGCCCTTGTGGCAAATGTAGCATCACACACGTTTCTTTCTTAACGCAACACATGTATCAATCACATGCCAATCACGTGATTTCCATTGCAGCACACATTCTAATATGTACCGTGCTTACAATGATATCATTGTGAGTGCAGAGAGTAAGGCATGCGTCACATTGAGTATGACACACGAAACAGAAAGTTAACAAGGGTAGTAGTGTTCACTTACACTTACGTCATTTGTCATCTCTCTGTGTGAGGGGAACTGTACTCTCTATAGACAGTATATGCTTCTTTTTGCTTGATCAACTCAATCAAATTAGTAAACCGTTAATACTCATGACCCGTAAACACGCGTATGAGCCTGCAGAGTTGGAGAAGGGAAACTTTGTGGTGACAAAATCACATAGTGCTGTCTCAACAGTACCAACTGATCAAGCTCACGAACGAAAACAACAATACATTAAACGAGGATGGCGATGCAACACGTCTTATTGAAAATGCATCGTAGCTTTTACGTTGTATGGTCTGAATCAGACATGGCAGGTATGTGTACACATTATTGAAAGTAAGATACAGAAGGTTTAGTATGGTAGACTTCACCAATGATGCTTATATGACAGCTATCAGCAAAAGCAAAAGCAGAAATCGTTCGGTTACGTGGCGGAGGTATCCGTTACAAGAAAAAATAAATAAATAAACACGTTCTGTCAAACAGAGGTGAAGATATGTATATATTATCACACAAACAGGGGGTAATGCAGACTGGTCTCTATTCAATTACGAAGATGTTACTACAACACGGATGTTGCATGCGGCAGATAATGCCAAACAAATACATATATACATGTTTAACATTGCCTTCTCACTCCCCTATCTGGTCAAACTGGATTTGCCCTTTGACAGTAAAATAACAGACAATAACGGACAGTGTTTTCTCCTCATCTTTATTATTTTCGTTTACCAATTGTTTTCGATATGAAGTGTACAAAGTTAAATCTTTCATCACTGCAATACACAATTATTATACTAACAGTAGATACAAAAGTCAAACAAAAAATGCAGCATTCAAGCACCACAGTCAACCAAAAATACGCATAGAACAAACAACAATTACAAAGATCATTAAAAGGCACGGTATATGGCATCTGAAACATTTGTTTGTTTGTTTGTTTGTATGGTGTTTTACGTCATTTCAACATATGTAAGGTTATATATGAGAGTCGATTTTTTTTGTGGTGAAGGTAGACCACTCACTTTTCCTGGGTAGAACCAGTACTATACACTTCCCGCTATCCATAAGAAGAGATATCTCAATCATAAAATGGTTGGCAATAAGGCTACCGCACTGGAACGATCAGTGGTGAATTGAATTGGGGTTTTAAGGCGCACCAACACATGAAACGGTTATATGGCGCCTAACAGGCATGAACATGCCAGGCTCATCTTCCATGTACATCGAGATAAAATATGGAAAATGGGCCTAGAACCTTCTCACCCTGAACTGCAGAGTTGCTGCAAATTCTATCGTAGAAACTCCATTTACGCTGGAGCCACGTTATTGTTTTTCTGCCACTGCTCTTTTGATGCGAGCGAGATAGCACCTGAAACAATGCAGGCATCATGATGAAGACCTTTAATGAACATTGAACAAAAAATGATAAAATAAACATAAATTTGGGGGGATTCTACCCGTCTGCCTACCCCTCCAAAGGGATCTGCAGTGGCCCTATTCTTTATCCGTGACCAAACGGGAGCCCCCGGGAACCACTGGGTGGTGAGATGCCTGTGTTAAACTAGGCTCTACGGTGCACCAAACATCACCCTTACCCTATTGCCATCCCAATAAAACGATACAGGGTAAATAAAGAAATCACCGCCGTGATATATCTTCTAACAAACTAGGCAGCATTAGTACATGTAAGTACAAAGGAATACAAAAAAACGCAAGCTAATTTTTAAGAACAAACAAGTATTTTAAGTCCAACCAACAGTTAAATTTTAAACAGCATTCACAAAAGAATCTGACATACATGGAAGAAAAAAGACGCACTTTCCTACCTGCCTACCTAACCATCTAAAACCATCTAAGGTCATGTTCGGACAAACAAGAATATTTTTAAGTGTGGCCTAAGCGAAACACTTGTCGTATACCTGACATCTAAATGTTGTCTCGGTAGTATGTATGTGCATTTGTTACATTAACTATAACTGTTAGACAAAACTTTGATCTGAAACTTAAACAGCAAACCGGCAGTACGATACATGATACTGTCCATATAATTATGTGAGATTATGTTATCTTATAGCTGATTCGATTAGACTGTTAATTGAAACTGGGATCTCACACCTGAACATTAAAGCGGTATGTATCCGCATATGTGAGATAGGTTCTACTTGTTGATGTACTAAACAGGTTCTGATTTTAAAAGTCCTGATTGTTCAGTGAAACTTGGATCGCAAATAAAAACAAAACATAATACATTAAACAGCGCCTCGGTGAAATATATGCGAGATTATTTCACATTGTTAAGGAAAACATTACTTGCATACCTGGACTTTTTACAGCGGCTGGTCGGTATGTATCAACATGTTTAATTCTGATTGATCAGCGAATCTCTTATCTGACACCTTGAATAGCATCTTGTCAGTATGCATCTACATGTGTGAGATTATACTTTGCTGTTAAACATTCCAATTATTGTATGTGGCGTCTCACCAATAAGTATTCGAATACACAGGCAAGTCTGTCATATATAATAAACATATGATTGCATTCTCATATGATTTGTATATAAAATGAGACACATATTCTCATATGAAACATATCATGTGATATTTATAGAATAGGGATTTCATATTTCTGAAAATACATACACTACCAATTTTGCCACATATAATTGTCATACGATTGTAAATAATACCTATTATATGTTATTTATATGAAAGGAGCAGTACATGATTCTAATATAAAACAAAGTATATAAATATCATATGACAACTAGTGAGACTTTTTATCGTTTTATTCTCATATGAAATGATTGTGTAAATGTCTTGCTATACACATTACAGAATCTTCTCACGCCTCAACGAATCCCATAGACTGACTCATAGTCCCGGCTTTGTTACATGACGACTATATTGCTATTATGTAAAGGGCCTAATTACTTCGGTATTGTCCACATGTATGTGTTTACAATTCATGATTATATGTTACGTGTGATACATAGGCTTGATAATTAAATAACATGACCAATTAATCCGACAGCTTGTAATGCCTCTGTCACACTATAGCGCGTTTCCACTGCGTTGGCACGGCGTTGTTTAATTTTCCAGAACGCCGTGAGATCGCAAGAACAATCTGATATTTTTCGTGAAGGTGGAGATGTCACGGCGTCCTCACAGCGACCAAGGCGTTGCTACGGAGCTCCCATGGCGTTCTATCGCGTTCATACGGAGTTCTTGTTGGCGATTGTCTGCGCTCTCACGGCGCTTCCACTGCGTGCACTGCGCTTTCACGGCGCTCACACTGCGCTGACGGCGTGTTGAAGACGTTCGTTTGCACTACCTATTCATTTATACTATTTTGTTCGTTTTTGTCATGCAAACGCCGATGGACGCGGTAGAAGCGCCTTGGGAGCGCAATGATCGCCGTGACAGCTCCGTACAGTCGTTGTAAGAGCGCAGTAAAATAAATAACACTCAGTATAAGCGCCGTATACGCGCCGTATAAGCGCGGAAGAGACGCAGTGACATCTAAAAGAACGCCGTACAATCTCCGTGCAAGCGCCACCGACAACCACAGCGTTCGCACTGCGACCTCTGTGCGCGCCCGCGGAGCTCCTGTGGCGTTGTAGGAGACCTTACTGCGCTGCTATGGCGACCTTACGGCGACTCCACTGCGCTCTTATCAGAACGCCGAGCGACGGCGTTTGTTTTGTGCATGCTCAAAGTGCGCGCCTTGCTTGGCGTTCTATGCGATCCCAATGCGTCTACTGGCGATGCCACTGCGTTGCAGCGGCGATTCTTGCGATCGTACTGCGCGCACCTCGGCGTTCTGCATTTTTCTTGGACGCCGTGGGATCGCCGTGAGAACGCGGCCCTAGTGTGACAGGGGTTTAATCCCAGAGTCATACCAAAGCCTAGCCTTAAAAGGTGTCCATAACGATATGGGCCATCAAGGCAAAGAAAAGACTCTGTGGTTAGCTAGGCAACGGTTTTATTGGCCAGGTCGGGAGAAAGACGTGAACTATAATGTTGAGTCTTGCGAAAGACGTATACGCAGGAAGACCCCAGTTAGGGCAATGGCCGAATTATTACCAATTCACACCACCCGCCCTATGGAGCTTGTCTGCATAGACTTCTTGTCTCTGGAACGGTCAAGGGGTGAGAATATCTTGGTGATAACTGATCATTTTACCAGATATGCTCAGGCTATTCCTTGCCGCAACCAGACGGCTCAGACTACAGCTAAAGCCCTCTTTGAACACTTCTTTCAATATTACAGTTTCCCAGAAGGGCTCCATAGCGATCAGGGACGTAATTTCGAGAGTAAGGTTATAATATATCTGATAATAACGCTTCTTTTCTTGATTTAGATCTCTCGATTGAAAATGGTAAAATAATTAGCAAAATCTATGACAAGAGAGATGATTTTAATTTTGACATTGTTAATTATCCCCACTTGGATGGGGATGTTCCCCGAGCAACTTCTTATGGGGTGTATGTGTCTCAACTTATTCGTTTTTCTAGAGCTTGTACTCGAGTTGAGGACTTTAATATTCGTAATCTTTGTATAACTAAAAAGTTACTCAATCAGGGTTACCGTTACCATAAACTTCGTAAAACCTTTGCAAAATTGTATTATCGTAACCCTGATCTTCTTTCCAAATATAAAAGTAATTTAAGGACTCTTCTGCGACAAGGACTATCACAACCTGACTTCTATGGTGATGTGATTTATAAACTTAAGATTCTTGGTCATGATCACATTCATACTATCTTTGTTATACTTGTTAAAAAGTTTATCGAAAGAGGTTATGACCCTATCATTTTGCAACGTAAGTCATGCTTGGTGGTGGACCATTTTACAGTTCGCCACTATGCTTTCCTCTTTACTTGTACGATGACCGGACAGACTGTGGACCCTATGATGACGCCTACCTAAAGCCCATTGGGACGGTGGCGTTGGATGTTTGTCTATGATCTTTCTTGTCGTGCCCTTAATGGTTTATTCTCTTACTGCTCTGGCTTCTGCCAAGTCATTGAGTACCTTCATTGTGGCTTTCTACGCTAATGTTTTTTTGTATTATATTTACACGAGCATATTTGTGTTATACTTATATTGCCTATTGATGCTGCCTTGTTGGTTAGAGATTAGATCATGGCGTGGATTTCTTTATTTACACTGTCCTGTTTTAATGGGATGACAGTAGGGTAAGTGTGAGGTTTGGTGCACCCTAGAACCGGTTTAAACACCCAGTGGCCTACTTTTGCCACTGACCGTTCCAAGGCGGTAGCCCTATTGTCAACCCTTTTGTGTTTGTGATGTCGTTTGCATTTATTTTTGCCTTTGCCTTCTTGTTTGTCTGTTTGCGTGTTTGTTTCTGTGTTTTGTGGTTGACTGTCCTCCTTGAATGCTACTTTCCCTGTCCGATCTTTTTATATTTCTTATAAAGGAGCTATGCAATATAGCAAATATACAGAACTCTCGATCCTCACCATTCCACCCGCAGGGAAATGGTGCTTGCGAACGTTTCAATGGAACTTTTAAAAATGCTAGGGACATTGGAGGAAGACCAGAAACAAGACTGGAAGTCTTACATTGCTCCAATTGTTCATGCATATAACGCTACCAAGAGTGATTGCACTGGATTCTCGCCCCATTTTTTTGATGTTCGGATGGCACCCCGTCTTTCCGTCGATGCCTATCTGGGTACTACACCAGATTGTGGCGAGGATGTTGCAGAGCCTCACACATATGCAAAGAAACTGAAAGACCGTACGCAACAGCGGCGAAGGAATCGAGCAAGAGCCATGCTAAAAACAAGGCTCAGTATGACAAGAAGGTCCGAGAGTCCAAACTGGAAGTAGGCGACCGCGTCCTAGTGCGCAATGTTGGACTGAAGGTTCACTCCACCGGAAGGTTCGATCTGCCAGATTTAGCGACCGAACCGTCAGTTCGAAGCCCGACCGAACAACAGGGAGATTCAGACCATCAACCTGTTAGGCGGACAACCAGAGAACGAAACCCCCTGACCGGCTAGGCCAGTGGGTCTATTCGCCAACAGTTTATTTTGTTTGAATTATTGAAATCTTTTAATTTTCAGATATACATTCGCAGTGACGGGAGAAGAAAACTACCCAGAGTATCTGCCTTTGTGTATAATCATATTTATTGTGTTTTTTGCAGTATGTACATGCTGAATTCAATTTCAAGAAAATGTTGGTTAAATCCAAGACAATATAATTGGATATTTGCGTTTCAGAATGATAATTTGATTATCTGCCAAGTTTTTACTGTAATTTCCAATTTCAGCAGTCTTGTATATATTATCTGCAAGGATAATAAGCGGAGTTATAGAACGATGTGATGTTCAGATGTTATTATATTCATTAAACTAACGTTTTTATTTCAGAAGACTTGACTTATAGTTCTGAATTTATTTGTTTGTTCTTGTACTCTTAATATAGCAAGTACGAATTGTGAAATGTCAGGAGACATTTATATGTAGCAGGGGAGTATGTGACCCAGGTCTTGTATTTTGCCTTGTAGTATTAATATTGTAGTATTGGTGGATGATAACCTAATGTACTGGGACAGAGTTATATTCATAGTATTTATAGTATGTTCCAATGTTTACCTTTACTGACTTATAATGTCCAGTCGGTGTATGTTGATAAATATATATTCGTCATGAGTGATTGAGTGAGTGAGCGATTATATTGCATGCTGTGTCCTGACACCAATTCCCGCCAAACTAATCAATTCTCCGCACTTCTTCTCTGACTGACTGACAAACAACACCTTACAAATGGTATTGTGGTGATACATGTAAACGTATCTTTGTTCTATCACGTGAGTGATAGAAAGCCTTCTTAGTGATAGAAAGCCTTCTTAGATACTACGATCTCTACTTCGAATCTGGTAAGACATTGTTTATATATATATATTATGTTTAAAATGATGAAATACCGCCGGGTGGGTTTTGTATCGTATTTGTCTTGTTTGTCTATGTTCCGAGTCTTGTATATTAAGTATTCGTTTTGTATCGTTTTAGGTTTATGTCGTATATTGTTGAATCTACCCTTAATAAACCCACGATTCCCGGCAGAAAGCGTTGTCGTATTTGTAACACCGACATCCACACGCTCACATTTATGTCCCTTATTCCACAGGTAGATAACTGGCTATGTTCACAGTACTGGGTAATAACTGTAAAAGTTAACGAGACAATTTATCATGAGGTCAATGTATTATTTATATTGTATACGGTTGTCATGAATGTCTTGACAAACTGGTTATTGTACAAATACAACTCGTTGACAGCAGGAGTGAGTGAGTGAAAACTAACTTAGGTCACCACTAACACTGCATGGCATGATAGCTCTGACAAACTCAGTCTTTGCCTACCTACACTAAAAGAAACACCTGATTTCAGTACATGGATGTATTAACATCTGTTTTAATAGTAATCCATAGACTTGTAAAGGTCTGATTGAGAATGCAGTTTTATATATTCTACAGCTATTAGATTCTTGGTAAATATTTGGTTGCAGAACCTAAATATGGATTTGTCTGGCTTTATAATACCCATATATAAAGAACTCTAAATGGTGGATTTTTCAGGACTTCATCCGCGGTGCAGTAATTCGGCGTGCACATGCACTACTGAAACATAACGCGTTCTAATTAAATTATTTCCTGTTATCTAGGCATGGCCTATTTCATATTACTTCTAAATGAAGTCAAAGCCATGCACCATAACAAATTCTTCACACGATTATTATACGTGCATGGATTGTCTTTGTCGAATATCGTCTTCACTGGCGTGTTCTGCGTGATGGGTGCCATTTTCCCCCATAATTCCAAGCGCCAAACACGAGAGATGATACTAGTATTGATCGAGGGAGAGAATGATGAGCCCATGTCTACGTCTCGCGACGGGAACATAGGACGAATATCCCGTAAGTACCCCATTACTCAATACACAAAAATAAAATGGCGACAATAACGTTGCCGTTTCGTTTTGGAAACCGTCGATTGTTTCCTTCCTATCGCTTATCTGCGCTTTCCACTGTGTGTAAAAGTCTGAAATAATCGTAAGTGTATTTTTTTTGGCAATTTCACAGATAATAAAACATTAACATAGTGATAAAATACGTCTATTTTATTAAAAAATCCGCCAAATTTAACGACGTTAGAGCGATGACGTCACGAAAATAAACAACGTCTAGTTAGAGGCACGTTACGGGGAAATTGGCGCAATAAAAATGAAATCGTGTTTTTGGCTGTTTTTTCTTCTTCAATAAATGGTTACAACTTTGAAGTATGACAAATTCGTTATTAGGATTATTGACAGGGAGCATGGGCTCACATTCCCTGCCTGGAAAATATATACCCCCTCGCCTAACGGCTCGGATTAATATAATTTCCAGACAAGGAATGTGAGCCCATGTCCCATAAGAATCCTAATAACTAATGATGTTCATTGTCATTCACGTTTACATGTATGTCATCTCATGAATTCCAAAAGTAGTATTCTCACTCGTGGCCACGACAACCGCGAACATATTGTTTTTGGAGCTCACGCGATGAAATAAAGTTGTGTCTTCCAATACCAAAGAAAAACAAATATCCTCTATTATAATAATTTAAAGATAACCCTGCTTTAGTTATTTAGTTGCGTGATATATATCAGTAATAAAAACTATGAACGTAAATACGGCTGTTTCTTAATATACTCTGCAGAAAATCGTCAAGCAACTTACATATTAACCTTGTGTAAGGCCAAGCTGGTTTAGAAAGGATTAAATTTTGTAGTTTTTAGTATTTTACTTTACTTCCTAAACATTTCATTATAACGCCAAAATATAAATCCACATGCTACAAGACTAACGTATAATACAAAGTGTCAAGAATCGTTCTTAGACTTTAATATAAATTTTATTAAACGCTCGAAAACAATTTGTGTTACTTCCCCTACTTTGTGTGACTCCATTTACTATATTGTTCAGAACACTACTAATTAAAAGAAATACACATTTTTTGTCAGCGATAGCTACTCCACAGGAAGGTGCGTTCGCGGATCTCGTTCGGTTCCATTTTAGTTCATTATTATAATACTACATTAGATTATTTTCTTCGTATTTACAGTTATATTAATCCTATTAAATATTCTAGCTCTATTATAAGAGTATATGCTATTGAATACACAGATCTATGCTGGTTGAATGACCTAGATATGTTCATTTTCCGCTCTGAACATTGACTTTTAGTGTTCTAGGTAAAAAAAAAAGGAAAAAGATTTATATTTATGTGGTATATTGAAAAATGCGATGTAAACGTGGTAAAACAGGATAAACATGGATTAAAATCCCAAAAAGGTCTAAAAGCTTTCGAAGGTAGAAATAAATGACCTCATTATTGTTGCAGTAAACACTAAACCACAGACATATTAATAAACAGATAGGAAACTTCCTTGAAGTTTTTTTGTAACTTCAATGAAGTAACCATAATATCACGTGGCACGTAACTTTAGTAGATTCATACAAGACTTACATATAAAGAGACACGTGTGGATACTGTTATTATACTTAAAAGACGGTGTGTGTCAGTGATTTGATTAACAGATTACCAGAATCATTATTTCTACAGATGCACATGGAATACATATCTACATATCTGCGATACGTCATTTAATTATCAGACCTGTGTATCAAACGTAACACGTAAATATCAACTTTATGAGTCGTCATGTAACAAAGCCGGGACTATTAGTCGGCATAATGTGTGTGATCCATTAAGGCTGGAGAAAAATAAGAAGTAGCTTAGGTGTGTAGCAAGACAGTTATGCAATCATAAAATCTGAAAACACATATGCGCATACATACTGGTGAGACAACTTTGATAGACAATATTAATCACACACATGTAGATGCATACCAACGAACACATGTTTAAGTTTCACCCGGTCAATAAGAAATTCGTTTGCCAATCAGAACTAATCCTAAACATGTGAATTCATACCGACGAGACGCTGTTGAAATAATCTCGCATAATCGTATATAAATTGTCGAAACGCTGTTTAATGTTTAAATTTTTAGTGTGTGATCAGAGTTTCCCTGAACATTCGGAACTTTTACAGTAAATCCGAGAGACCTTTTTGAGATTAAGGTGGTGATCAAAATGTGGCTCAACAATAAGAACCTACCGCACATATGCGGATGCTTACCGCCGATATGATGTTTAAATTCTACATGTGAGACAGTTTCACTTAACCAATCCAAATATAATCCAAATATAATCTAACCTATTCTCACATATATTGATAGTAAATATATCTTACTTGTATGTTAGCTTCTTTTGTGAATGCTGTTTACAGTTTAACTGTTTGGTTGGACTTAAAATACATTTTTGTACTTTTTATATTCCTGTATACATGAGCATGTTTATGTTATACTTATATTGCCTATTAATGCTGCATAGTTTGTTATGATATATCAGGGTGGGGATGTCTTTATGTACACTGTATCGGTTTTGCTTTGAGGACAATAAGGTAAGAGTGAGGCTTGGTGCACACACACGCACGCACGCACGCACGACCTCCAAAGTTTTTTAATTGAGCATTTACTACAGTAACATAGCTAAAGTTAGTATTGGTCAGCCATATTTGAAAAGAAAATCAAAATGGATTGGGTAAGGTAAATTGAAATTTGCATATTATAATTGCCAATTATAGTTGGTCTTGAGAAACAGGCTTTATTTACTGCAGTACACAGTATATGGTATAATTTGGACCTTTATGGTGGTAGGAATGCATTTTCAAAAATGAAGCATAACTGTTCACATTATTGTTAGGAATGGCGGGACATGATGGAGATAATAAGATAAGGAATTGCATCTTATATAGGCCTAGTTATGATTAATGAACATATACATCTCTGAGCCTAAGGAGGGAATATTCAATTTTCATAGGTGGTGTATAGAAGTGCATTGTGATGCTAGTGATTCTGGTGTGTTTCTGATTCTAACGTGAAAATGATAAAGATGAATTGTTATATGGAACACATAAATAGTCACAGATTCAAACATCCCATCTCGGAGCATTGCTATGGAGGTTTACACACAAAACTACTGCCAATCTCCATTCCATAATGTGTGTCATCTGCTGTAAACACTACCACGTGTATTTGTGTACATTTTTCAGTTCATAACCCCACAGGCTCCTCCCCTATATTTTCAAATATTTGTCAGTTGGGTTTAAAAAATTATTTGAAACAAGGAATAAGAGATACTTTTTCACAATTTCTTTTTTATTAATGCTATTGTTTAATATCAGACTACTTCTGCCAAATATTGAATTTTTTATGAGGTGGAATTTTCAATATTTTGAAAAAGGTGTCCCTGATTTAACTATGTACAAATTTAAATGAAAAAATCTGCCCCAGTTCCATCTAGTTGCCTTTATACGGCAGTTGGTCCTTTAACATCTTGACCATACCCGTAGTGTGCCTCTAAAATCAATATTGCAATGTTGACAAACAAGTAATATATCAAGAAAATTGAGTGAACAAATTCAAAATTTTAATTGCTTCCTGACTAGCAAATATTAAACAAGTTACACGTTTTATTATTTCCAAATGTTGGCGGTCATCTTGTAAAAAGTAGCCATTTTGAAATAAAAATATTCAAATTATATTTCATGACTCGTCTAATATTTTGAGGACTTTGGTGTGATTACAATAATATATTTTGTTGAAACTTAATACATATAAGTCAAATGATTATTTTACATATTTGGCGGCCATTTCGGAAATGTCGGCCATTTTGAAAAATATGACGTAGTTCCGTAGCGAAATATGTTGATAACGGTATGGTCTAGATATGAGCCAAATGTTGTGCTTTTGACAAACAATGCACTTTTTTCACAAGTCTCCTTAACCTAAGCCTTAAGGCATAATACAAAGTGTCATCAATGTTTAGAATTGTGTTTAGTACCGTTTTTAGGCTATTATATAAATATTAATAAGGTCATACTACATCAATTCATTTTCCATAAACGTACATTATAGCTCTAAGCTCTGTACTGAGTTCCCTAATATAAGAAGCTATATTTTTGCTTACTTGCTTTGAAAGACCTATCTGAAGACTGTGCACGCAAATGTGTCTTATCTACATCGATTACAAAGGCCATGACCACAAAGGAGATACCAGTATCAACCCCATGTACGTATTTGTCATCTAACATTTGTGATTGCGTGTGTTGCTCATGCTTTTATCGGTGGTAAGAAAGATGTCGGTGTCCAGGAAAAAGTAATGCCTTTGAGCGGCTTATACTTTGATTCAAGGAAATCTGTTTTATGATGAAAATTCAGTCAGACGATCAGGATTTAGGACGTGGGCAGGATGGTGCCAATATATTAAAAGCATAAGAGTGTGTGTGTATGGTGCGTCCGTGCGTGCGTACGTGCGTGCAGGCGTGTCTGTGTGTGTGTGTGTGCGTGTGTGTATGTGTGTTTGTGTGTTTTTATGGGTGATGGGTGTGAGGGTGGTGGGTGGGTGGTGGGTGGGGGGCGGGGTGTGGGAAATCGGCGTTCGCAGTTTCAAAAAACAAGAAGCACACAAAAAGAGACAACATAAAATTACTCATTTGAATGTAAATTAACACAGCTAGATCCATATACTAATATTAGTTTCCATTTAGAAAGACTACATTTCTACTATTGCAAATGGAAAGACTTTTATTAAACATGACCATATTAGAATTACTTACTTTGCCGTGGATTATTGCAAAAAGATGCATGACCATAAAAAATGTGATTTAAAAACTGGCAATGAATATTTGATTTCCGATGTATGCAAAATATATTTCTGACTAAAGTTTGCAACAAACAGCGGTTTACGTTCAAATGTTCACGTACACATTCCGCCCCAGTGTTTATAGGACACAGTATTCAGATTGATTCACGTGATCATTTATTAAACTAACATATTACTTATCAAAGCATTTTTTTGGATTCAACGTTTAGTGTGAAATGGATAAAGAATGATCATTCTTCACTTCAGGTAAGTTGTACACTTATACAATTCAGTGTATCAGTTTAAATTGACTGTTTATATCTAGCGCAGAGAATCTCTGCGAAACTTCCACACATAAAAATGTCAAATATGTTATGCACTAATATCCATACGTGATTTTATCCAAGAAAATTAACGGAGTACGAAATACACGTTATATTGTATATCTGGTTATAATGCATATCAGATAACTTGTAGTTCAATCCAGTTGCATATGTTGCTATGAATAGTATGATGTTGAATTGATGTATTGTAACATATCTGCAATAAAGCATTACTCAAGTAAAAGTAAAATAAAATAAGTAATGTTCAATGCTTTTGGAACTACCTTTTTCAGTTCAACAATCAATACTACACTATAAGGATTAATCATTCTCATGCTGATAGTTACATTGTTTGACGTGATAACAATGTATATCATAGCTTCTTGCACATTCTTTGATGTTTAATTTTACAGAAATAAAACTATTTACTAATGATCTGTACATGTTGTGAAGCGATTAAAAAAAAGTTGTGGCTACCAGTGGAAAATACAAAGTGTAAAATAGACACAAATATTTGTTCAACTGCTGATGGAAGCATAACATAAAGCTCTATATTTTTTGTTTTCAGTGGAAGATGCAAATTTTATAGCAGGGTCCAATAAAAACGTAAGTCACCTAGTTTGGTGTCTTGACTCTAATTGTTTTCCCTCCCTTTAAACATTTATCAGTATGGTGTAGGCATACAGGAAGTAAATCACTGTGGTATTCATGCCTGGTGTAGTCGAAAGGAGTTCCCAAATATATAATCCCTAACTTTTTTTGTGATAAAAGGCATTTTTTAGTATTTAAGGCCTGTTTTTCTGGCTGAAATGACTTTATTGACTTGTTTGTGATAGCTAAAAACCATTTGCATGGATGCTTTTATTTGTCAACTTGACAGTTTTGAAAGTGAAAGTAGAACACATTTAAGAGGTGCCGAATGAACGCAGTTTGTTCAAGGTATCAACAAAGATCAGAATTTTATTTTCTTATATGCCACATGACCCCTACTATTCTCAGCAGTTTTCTAGAGAGGCAGGTTTATGACTAAGAACATGTAAGTGAATCTAAGTTTGAACTTCATTTTGAAAAATGGCTATCTAGAAAGCTTGGACAATATTGCATTGGACTCAATGGGATTTGATTTACTTCTGGTACACCTGTATACATATTGTATACTAAGTACTTACCTACACAGCTTGATCAATATATTCACGTTTGTAACGCATCATTGCCCTAGCTCCGCTGTGTGGTTATGTGTTGATTTGTGAGTGTATTTTGCATGTTTATGCATATAGGAATATAACCGCCAACCGCGAGAATATTGTTTTTGAAGCTCACGCGATGAAATAAAGTTGAATCTTCCAATACCAAAGAAAAAACAAATATCCTCTATAATGACAATTTGAAGATAATCCTGCTTAGTTGTTTAGTTGCCTGATATATATCAGTATTGAATAAGAAATATGAACGTCAACACGGCTGTTTCATTATATACTCTGTAGAAAATCGTTAAGCAACTTACATATTTTTCCTTGTGTAAGGCCAAGCTGTGTTTTAGAAAGGATTAAACTTTGTAGTTTTAGTATTTTACTTTGCTTCTTAAACATTTCATTATAACACCAACAAATAAATCCACATGCTACAAGACTAACGTATAATACAAAGTGTCCACATTGTTTAATAATGTGTGTAGTATCGTTCTTAGGCTTTTATCTTAATTATAATAAACGCTCGAAAACAATGTTTGTTACTTCCCCTACTTTGTGTGACTCCATTTACTCTATTGTTCAGAACACTACTGTTGTGGTAAGAAAATTAGAAGAAATACACATTTTTTGTCAGCACTAGCTACTCCACAGGATATAATATGAAAAAGGTGCTTTTGCGGATCTCGTTCGGTTCCCTTTTAGTGTTCATTATTATAATACTAGACTAGATGTTGTCTTCTATTAAACATTTATTTTCGAACATGTTTATTTTTACTTTAAAATCTACAACTTGTATTTACAGTTACATTAATCCTATTAAATATTCTAGCTCTATTATAAGAGGATATGCTAGTGAATACACAGATCTACGCTGGTTGACTGACCTAGATATGTGCATTTTCCGCCCTGAACATTAACGTTGAGTGTTCTAGGTAAAAAAAAAGAGAAGGAAACTGATTGATATTTATGTGATAAATATTAAAAAAATGGGATGTAAACGTGGTAAAACAGGATAAACTTGATTTAAAATCCCAAAAAAAGGCTAACAGCTTTTGAAAGTTTAAATAAATGACCTCATTATTGCTGCAGTCAACATTGAACAACAGATTCCACTGAGAACGTAATTTGTACAAAATGTTGTTTTTTCTTTTGCATATTATTAAAACGGCCATTCAGAACAGTTGTATAGAGCACCGTGTATGTGAATACTACTAAAACGGACTATGTAGAACCGTGCATTAGAGGCATGTAAAACAGACTTCATGGTTTGTGCGGTGAATCTGTGTTGGGTCGACACATATATAAATGATCTGAGGTTGCATGGAACACTCTTATCAAACACGACACTTTATGTTTAAATCATCTTAGATTGAGAGATAAGTTTGGTGTATGTAGACTTAGTCTTGTATTTTGAGATTCAAATGTACAAACGGTGACTATTCACGCTATAATTAAATAGAATTAGAGCATCATTCGATTTGATTAGACTAAAGCTTCTTATGCCAGATATACAATATACGTGTATTTCGTACTCCATCAATTTTGTTGGATAACATCACATATGGATAGGCATCTCAATGAGACTGATCACTTTGTCCAGGATGTAGTGTGATGTTTTTACGTATATAGACATCCACAAATCTAAACTCACACATGGTGACACATGCTGCCAGGACGCAGATTCAATGTCAAGTGTGCGATAATTCAATCATCAATAACACAGTTATTGGTAATTGAGTATAAACACATGCCATTTAGCTACTGGTGAGCTACTGGTGAGAGGACATTTACGTGTCAGTTTTGTATAGATATACGATTAAACATACTCATGGAGCTACATAGTGTTGAGAAACCATTTAAGTGTCAGGTGTGTGATAAGAGATTCGCCCAATCATCAAAACTCAGGACACATGAGCTAATACATACGAGTGAGAAGCTGAAGTGTCAGGTTTGCGATAAGAGATTCATGAAGTCATCGCAACTCGACCAACACATGCGGGTACATACAGGTGAGAAGCCATTTAAGTGTCAGGTGTGTGAGAGTAGATTCGCAGCATCCTCAAATCTCAGCCAACACATGCGGATACATACAGGTGAGAAGCCATTTAAGGGTCAAGTTTGCGACACGAGATTCACTCTCTCATCAACCCTCAACACACACATGCTCTTACATACTGGTGATCAGCCATTTAAGTGTCCGGTTTGTGATAAGAGATTCACGCAGTCATCAAATCTCAGCCAACACATGAGGATACATACGGGTGATCAGCCATTTAAGTGTCCGGTTTGTAATAAGAGATTCGCGCAGTCATCAAATCTCGACCGACACATGCGGGAACATACATGTGAGAAGCCATTTAAGTGTCAGGTGTGTGAGAGTAGATTCGCAGTATCCTCAAGTCTCAGCAAATACATGCGAATACATACAGGTGAGAAACCATTTAAGTGCAAAGTTTGTGACACGAGACAGGCATATCAGTGTCAAGTTTGTGATAAGATATTCGCACTTTCATCATACCTGAGCACATGATGATACATACGGGTGAGAAGCCATTTAAGTGTCAAGTGTGTGATAAGAGATTCACACGATCTTCAGCTCTCAGCGTACACATTCGAATACATACAGGTGAGAAGCCATTTAAGTGTCAGATATGTGATATGAGATATACACAATCGTCCAGTCTAAACACGCATATAAAGAAACATATTATTTAAGGTTCGCATGTATGCTAGTAGATTTATACAAGACTTACATATAAACAGAAACGTGTGGATACTGTTATTATACTTAAAAGACGATGTGTGTCAGGGATTTGATTAACAGATTACCAGAGCGATTATTTCTACAGATGCACATGGAATACATATCTACATATCTGCGATACGTCATTTAATTATCAGACCTGTGTATCAAACGTAACACGTAAATATCAACTTTATGAGTCGTCATGTAACAAAGCCTGGACTATTAGTCGGCATAATGTATGCGACTATCCATTAAGGCTGGAGAAAAATAAGAAGTAGCTTAGGTGTGTAGCAAGACAGTTATACAATCTTCAAATCTGAAAATACATATGCGCATACATACTGGTGAGATGCCATGTAAGATAAGTGGTATGTTTGATAGACATTTTAATCAAACACATGTAATTGCATACCAACGAACACATACATTTTTTAAGTTTCAGCCGTGCAAGAAGAGATTCGCTTTCCAATCAGAACTAATCCTAAACATATGAAAACATACCGACGAGCCGCTGTTGAAATAATCTCGCATAATCGGATATAAAGTGTCGAAACGCTGTTTAATGTTTAATTTGTCAGTGTGTGATCGGAGTTTCCCTGAACATTCGGAACTTTTACAGTAAATCCGAGAGATCTTTTTGAGATTCAGGTGTGTGATCAAAATGTGGCTCAACAATAGAACTTACCTCACATTGCGGATACATACCGCCGATATGATGTTTAAATTCCACATGTGAGATAACAGTTTCACTTAACAGTCTAATCAATCCAAATATAAGCTAACCTATTCTCACATATATTGATAGTAGATCTGTCTTACTGACGATATGCTGTTTAAGTTTCAGATCAAAGTTTTGATTAACAATCATAGTTAATTTAACACAAGCGCATACATTCAACACGATTTAGGTGACACTAGTGTCGCTTAGATAAAACTTAAAATATCTAAGTTGGCCAAACATACCCTTAGTGTTTTGTTTTAGATGGATAGGTTATAAAATGCGTCTTTTTAGTTCATGTATGTCAACTTCTTTTGTGAAAGCTGTTTACAGTTTAACTGTTTGGTTGGACTTAAAATACGTTTTTGTACTTTTTATATTCCTGTATACATGAGCATGTTATGTTATACTTATATTGCCTATTAATGCTGCATAGTTTGTTATATGATATATCAGGGCGGGGATGTCTTTATTTACACTGTATCGGTTTTGCTGTGAGGACAATCAGGTAAGAGTGAGGCTTGGTGCAACTTAAAGCCTGGTTTAACACACACACTCCTACCACCCAATGGTCTTTTTTTTTGCCACTGATCGTTTCAATGCGGTAGCCCTATTGTCAACCTTTTTATGTTTGAGATGTCATATACCGTGCCTTTTATCCATCTTTGTAGTTGTTGTTTGTAGTTTCTATGCATGTTTTTGGTGGACAGGGTGCTTGAATGCTGCATTTTCTGTTTGATTTTTGTATCTGCTTTTAGTATACAAGTTATGTATTGCGATGATAAAAATCTTAACTTTGTACATACACTTCCTATCTAAAATCATCGGTGTACGAAAATAATAAAGATGAAGAGTAGACACTTGTCTGTTATTGTCTGTTATTTTACTGTCAAAGGGCAACTCCAGTCTGAGCAGGTAAGGGAGTGAGATGGCAATGTTAAACAAATATATATATATTGTTTGTTTTGCATTATCTGCCGCATGTAACAACAGTATTGTAGTAAGGGCTTCGTAATTGAATGGAGGTCAGTCTGCATCCCCCTCATTGTGTGATACTATATGCACATCTTCACCTCTGTTTGACTGAACATGTTTATTTTTATGTTCTATTGCAGCTTAAACAAAGGCGTCAAAGTCAATGCTCAATATTATATTGGTAAGGTATTAAAACCTTTCATTAAATATTTGCCACGAATGTTTCCAGGCGATCAAAGACGAAACTTGGTCTTTCATCAGGACAGTGATCCAGCCATAAGTCAAAACATACTTTGGCGTACCTACGTGAACGAAATATCACGTTTGTTACAACAGAGAGGTGGATGCCCAAGAGCCCTGATGCCGCCCCTATGGATTTTGGCGCCTTCAGAAAAGAACAAATATTTACATTGGCTGTGCTTAAATGAGCGTTAACTGACGAATGGAACACACTGGAGCAATCCATCATCCATAAGACTTTAAAAAGCTGGGGGGAAAATGAAGGCTTATCTATAACCTCCAAAGTTCTCTAATTGAGCATTTACTACAGAAACATAGCTAAAGTTATTATGGGCTATAGGTCAGCCATCTTTAGAAAAGAAAATCCAAAATGGATGGGGTATGGTTAATTGAAATTTTCATCCAAATGCATATTACAGGGAAGAAAGAAACTGTTGTGTAATACTACATTTGCCACAAGGGCACTGGTTCATCAACAGTCTTCAAACTAGTACTCACTTGTTTTAAATGCAGCCATTTTAATTTGTGAGCTTTGAAGCAAATAATTAGATGATTTCAGGCCAATTCCATTGCATCTGCTTGTTTGTATATACATAACTCATTTGCTTAATATGTCATTGAGCTTTGGTTTTTAACTTGTGTACATATATATCTTGTTAATATCGTTTGGGTTTCATAAATATGTATTGAAACGCAAAAGAAACTCATATTTTATATGAATTCAAAATTTTATAAGAAAACAAAATAAAATAATAATTTGGTATAGGTATAATGAAAATTCCATATTCGTAGGTCAAACTTAACAAAATCACATTTAATTTCATAATTTATCACAGCCAAAAAATTCTGATCGTTTAAAACTGACAACCGTCAAAGGAAAAGTCACAAAATCGTCTTGAAGTGGACACAGCAGTGCAAAAGCGGTCCCTCAGATGCCGGGTCCTAATTAAGTTGTGCTGACGGACGGTTGTTGCTCGCGGTCTGCCGGCAGGTGGTAAAGGTTCAACCCGTTTCTTGAGCTGGAACCTCTGTCTAAGTCTCGTAATTGTAGACTGATGGCAATTGAAATGGCGAGCGACATCTTGCTGTCGTCTTCCAGCTTTGAGCATAACTAAGACTTGTCTTCGTTGCCATGGCAACAGAACTGGCATTGCTTTTTATTATGTCTTTTTACAATGTGCACTATTCGCTATAATCCCACGTACTGACTGGTTCGATAACGCCTGTGCGATATAGCACACGGGGTCCACGTGCACCATTTTAACAATATTAAGTGGATTGTCACGCATCATTAATTTTATCGTGTAAATGTGCTAATTAGTTTTGAAATACGATTATTAGCAATCCGAATAATTTACTTATTATTAATATGTTTGTGTTTTGGGGGAAAATAATCAAATAAATAAAATATGCGTTTCTTTTGCGTTTCAGTATATATTAAAATGAACTGACAGCTTCTGATAAATCTGGAGATAAGAAAATTAGTTTAGTACATTTCAGAAATGTCTGAGGCTGGAGAAAATATAGAGTCAATCAGAACATTGATTTTGATACTGACATTCGATTTTTAAATGTAAACATCCCTTAAAGGGGCAATATTCCCTACCCTGGTAGGGAGAAATTGGAGGTGTGTCTTTATCAATTAAACCAGCTATGTAGCCTGTCAGTTATAGTGAATGACTCATGTTAACAAATCTCTCTTCAAGCAGACGACAGAAAACTACATAATATCTGTTTATTTTATTGGAACTGTGACAATTTACTTCCCAGTATTATTCATGTTTTACCATGTATATTTCTTATTGTAGTGTCATCTATATACTATCCACTGCACTGTGTATAACATAAAACAGAATTGCTATGAACTTTCACACAAATGTAATGTGATGACTTAACAGCCAGCAAATATTTCACAAGTTATGTGTTTATGAATGCAAATTAATTGCCAATTATAGTTGGTCTTGAGAAACAGGCTTTATTTACTTTAGTATACAGTATATGGTATAATTTGGACATTTATGGTGGTAGGAATGCATTTTCAAAAATGAAGCATAACTGTACACATTATTGTTAGGAATGGCGGAACATGATGGAGATAATAAGATAAGGAATTACATATTATATAGGCATAGTTATGATCAAGGAACATATACATGTCTGAGCCTAAGGAGGGAATATTCAATTTTCATAGGTGGTGTATAGAAGTGCATTGTGATGCTACTGATTCTGGTGTGTTTCTGATTCTGATGTGAAAATGATAAAGATGAATTGTTATATGGAACACATGAATAGTCACAGATTCAAACATCCCATCTCAGAGTATTGCTATGGAGGTTTACACACAAAACTACTGCCAATCTCCATGCCATAATGTGTGTCGTCTGCTGTAAACACTACCACGTGTATTTGTGTACATTTTTCAGTTCATAACCCCACAGGGTCCCCCCCCCCCCCCCCCCCCCCCCCCCTATATTTTCAAATATTTGTCAGTTGGGTTTAAAAAATTATTTGAAACTAGGAATAATAGATACTTTTTCACAATTTCTGTTTTACTAATGCAATTGTTTAATATCAGACTACTTCTGTGCCACATATTGAATTTTTTTATGGAATTTTCAATATTTTGAAAAAGGTGTCCCTGATTTAACTATGTACAAATTTAAATGAAAAACCTGCCCTTTTGACAAACAATGCACTTTTTCACAAGTCTCAATAACATAAGCCTTAAGGCATAATACAAAGTGTCATCAATGTTTCGAATTGTGTTTAGTACCGTTTTTAGGCTATTATATAAATATTAATAAGGTCATACTACACCAATTCATTTTCCATAGACGTACATTATAGCTCTAAGCTCTGTACTGAGTTCCCTAATATAAGAAGCTATATTTTTGCTTACTTGCTTTGAAATACCTATCTGAAGACTGTGCACGCAACTGTGTCTTATCTACATCGATTACAAAGGCCATGACCACAAAGGAGATACCAGTATCAACACCATGTACGTATTTGTCATCTAACATTTGTGACTGCGTGTGTTGCTCATGCTTTTATCGGTGGTAAGAAAGATGTCGGTGTCCAGGAAAAAGTAATGCCTTTGAGCGGCTTATACTTTGATTCAAGGAAATCTGTTTTATGATGAAAATTCAGTCAGACGATCAGGATTTAGGACGTGGGCAGGATGGGGCCAATATATTAAAAGCATAAGAGTGTGTGTATGGTGCGTGGGTGCGTGCGTGCGTACGTGTGTGTGTGTGTGTGCGTGTGTGTATGTGTGTTTGTGTGTTTTTATGGGTGTGAGGGTGGTGGGGGTGGGGGCGGGGTGGGGAAATCGGCGTTCGCAATTTCAAAAAAAAAGAAGCACACAAAAAGATACAACATAAAATTACTCATTTGAATGTAAATTAACACAGCTAGATCCATATACTAATATTAGTTTCCATTTAGAAAGACTACATTTCTCCTATTGCAAATGGAAATACTTTTATTAAACATGACCATATTAGAATTACTTACTTTGCCGTGGATTATTGCAAAAAGATGCATGACCATACAAATGTGATTTAAAAACTGGCAATGAATATTTGATTTCCGATGTATGCAAAATATATTTCTGACTAAAGTTTGCAACAAACAGCGGTTTACGTTCAAATGTTCACGTACACATTCCGCCCCAGTGTTTATAGGACACAGTATTCAGATTGATTCACGAGATCATTTATTAAACTAACATATTACTTAGCAAAAGCATTTTATTGGATTCAAAGTTTAGTGTGAAATGGATAAAGAATGAGCATTCTTCACTTCAGGTAAGTTGTACACTTATACAATTCAGTGTATCAGTTTAAATTGACTGTTTATATCTAGCGCAGAGAATCTCTGCGAAACTTCCACACATAAAATGTCAAATATGTTTTGCACTAATATCCATACGTGATTTTATCCAAGAAAATTAACGGAGTACGAAATACACGTTATATTGTATATCTGGTTTTGGAACTACCTTTTTCAGTTCAACAATCAATACTACACTATAAGGATTAATCATTCTCATGCTGATAGTTACATTGTTTGACGTGATAACAATGTATATCATAGCTTCTTGCACATTCTTTGATGTTTAATTTTACAGAAATAAAACTATTTACTAATGATCTGTACATGTCGTGAAGCGATTAAAAAAAAGTTGGGGCTACCAGTGGGAAATAAAAAATGTGAAATAGACACAAACATTTGTTCAACTGCTGATGGAAGCATAACATAAAGCTCTATATTTTTTGTTTTCAGTGGAAGATGCAAATTTTATAGCAGGGTCCAATAAAAACGTAAGTCACCTAGTTTGGTGTCTTGACTCTAATTGTTTTCCCTCCCTTTAAACATTTATCCGTATGGTGTAGGCATACAGGAAGTAAATCAGTGGTATTCATGTCTGGTGTAGTCGAAAGGAGTTCCCAAATATATAATCCCTAACATTTTTTGTGATAAAAGGCATTTTGAGTATTTAAGGCCTGTTTTTCTGGCTGAAATGACTTTATTGACTTGTTTGTGATAGCTACAAACATTTGCATGGTTGTATGATGATTTTATTTGTCAACTTGACAGTTTTGAAAGTGAAAGTAGAACACATTTAAGAGGTGCCGAATGAACGCAGTTTGTTCACGGTATCAACAAAGATCAGAATTATATTTTCTTATATGCCACATGACCCCTACTATTCTCAGCAGTTTTCTAGAGAGGCAGGTCTCATGACTAAGAACATGAAAGTGCATCTTAGTTTGAACTTCATTTTGAAAAATGGCTAACTAGAAAGCTTGGGCAATATTGCATTGAACTCAATGGGATTTGATTTACTTTTGGTACACCTATAATGCGGCGTAATGTGAATATTCATTTTCTCTCGGATTCTTACCTAAACAGTATTTTACTTTTCGCAATGACTATAGCTCCGACAAAAAATACTTCACGGTGTTTTAAATCGCGTTTAGATTTTTTTCGCATGTTTTTTTACCTCGGAAAGCTGTAATTTGGAGTTTCAGATTTTTGAAGTCTTTAAATGATGACATGGAGAGACATTTTTCAACAAAACTAGGCTTGTTTGTTGTTAACATGTAGATACTTGTATTTGCAATGATGATTCAGCATTATAATTTGCAAAAGTGTAGTTGTATAGGTGTGACACCACCAAATCTTTCCCCTTACCCCCTAAAATTGAACTTTCTGAGAAAATGTCAGAGAGTACTGTTGGCAAAGTATGCTGTCCAGTCAAAGAAACTTAACTTTTAATCACAAAGCTAGTACCAGACTTGCATTTATGAGTAATTGGGATGTTTATATATGCATGTTGTGCCACCAAATTAAGGTATGATGCCACAAATACACCAAATTGCCTTGTAAATCTGAATTTGGTATTGAAATCAGCATATTTTGCACTTATATAGCACTTTTGGGAAGTTAACATCTTGATTTCTTCAGGTTTACTGACTTTTTTAAGCACTTCTTCCATTAGACTAAGTACAGATATGCCCAGTGTCATTTTATATAACAGTTAAGATAGGTAAAACTGTGAAATTTTTTACAGATGTTTCATTTTTGAAACGCTCATATCTTGATCAATACTCAACCGATTCGCCAAAATGTATGATTTTTTTATTCGCTAAATTCTAGGCTTTGCCAGAACAGAGGTTTTTAAAATTCACTCACAATTAATGGTTCTTATAGGCATACAGGAAGTAAATCAATGTGGTATTCATGCCTGGTGTAGTCGAAAGGAGTTCCCAAATATATAATCCCTAACTTTTTTTGTGATAAAAGGCATTTTTGAGTATTTAAGGCCTGTTTTTTCTGGCTGAAATGACTTTATTGACTTGTTTGTGATAGCTAAAAAACATTTGCATGGTTGTATGATGATTTTACTTGTCAACTTAACAGTTTTGAAAGTGAAAGTAGAACACATTTAAGAGGTGCCGAATGAACGCAGTTTGTTCACGATATCAACAAAGTTCAGAATTTTATTTTCTTATATGCCACATTACCCCTACTATTCTCAGCAGTTTTCTAGAGAGGCAGTTCTCATGACTAAGAACATGTAAGTGAATCTTAGTTTGAACTTCATTTTGAAAAATGGCTATCTAGAAAGCTTGGACAATTTTGCATTGGACTCAATGGGATTTTATTTACTTCTGGTACACCTGTTTACATATTGTATACTAAGTATTTACCTACACAGCTTGATCAATATATTCACGTTTGTAACGCATCATTTCCCTAGCTCCGCTGTGCGGTTATGTGTTGATTTGTGAGTGTATTTTGCATGTTTATGCATATAGGAATATAACCGCCAACCGCGAGAATATTGTTTTTGGAGCTCACGCGATGAAATAAAGTTGAATCTTCCAATACCAAAGAAAAAACAAATATCCTCTATAATTACAATTTGAAGATAATCCTGCTTAGTTGTTTAGTTGCCTGATATATATCAGTATTGAATAAGAAATATGAACGTCAACACGGCTGTTTCATAATATACTCTGTAGAAAATCGTTAAGCAACTTACATATTTTTCCTTGTGTAAGGCCAAGCTGTGTTTTAGAAAGGATTAAATTTTGTAGTTTTAGTATTTTACTTTGCTTCTTAAACATTTCATTATAACACCAACAAATAAATCCACATGCTACAAGACTAACGTATAATACAAAGTGTCCACATTGTTTAATAATGTGTGTAGTATCGTTCTTAGGCTTTTATCTAAATTATAATAAACGCTCGAAAACAATGTTTGTTACTTCCCCTACTTTGTGTGACTCCATTTACTCTATTGTTCAGAACACTACTGTTGTGGTAAGAAAATTAGAAGAAATACACATTTTTTGTCAGCACTAGCTACTCCACAGGATATAATATGAAAAAGGTGCTTTTGCGGATCTCATTCGGTTCCCTTTTAGTGTTCATTATTAGAATAATATGAATTTTAGGCACTGCCTAAGACCGAGCAGAGCTCTTAAAAGTAATACTTATATGATATATCGGATCACGTGTAAAATTTAACTTGTAAACCAAATATTTTACTCTTAATAATTATTCTATATTGTTGTAATAAAATACTTACCTATCTTAAGTTTCTTGTCAATCAACATATGAGTAAATTAATTGACTATTCATAATTTCGATCATCAAAATCAACTGACCAAGCAATGGCCTAGGCATTTGAAACACCTCTAAATTGTGGTAGGTGGTAAACTCAAACTTGATCTTTATCATAGTTTGTTTGTTTGTATGGTGTTTTACGTCATTTTCAACACATGTAAGGTTATATACTAGTATGACGGTCGATTTTTTTTGTGTTGGAGGCATCCACCCACTTTTCCTGGGTAGAACCACTACTGTAAACCTCCCGTCATCCGTAAGAATCGACACTTCCTCACTTACAAATCGAGCTCCCAGTGGAATTCGAACCCGCACTGATGAGAGGTGAAGGTTTAGAATGCAACGTCGTTAACCATTCGACCACGGAGACACTTCGTCTTTATCATAGATGTTCAACCAAGTTTATTGTAAAAGTTAAGGTATTTACGGTGTGATTTTTTTTAAAACCAAATTTTGAAAATTATTTTATTTTACTCTTTCAACTCAAGAGGCACCTTTCCTGGGTTTATATTGTTTTCCAGAGAGAATTATTTTGTATCAGACATATCTTTTTGGCAGCTACTACAAACAGTGTCATTGAACATTTTCAATTCAGTTCTTCTTTCCAGACAAATTTCGCATTTAGAAAAAACGTACGACATCTGTTCTATTTCAAAGGCAAGTATAGCATCCATAGCAAGGTTGCATTTTTCATCTTTCTGTAATGGTGCAGCTTCTGATATGTCATTTATTTGATATGTTTTGATAATATACCTTTTTTCCCGTTTATTTCTCAATTCCATTTTCTTTGATTCTGACTGTGTTTCGTTTTCAAGAGGTTTTGATTCCTAGTTTCCTACATAAAGATTGGATGTCATTGGTTATATCAGAGTTGGAATTTGAGTCCTTATTTGGTTCAGTATATGGTGTACTAATATAATTTTCTAAATTATGTTAACTCTTGTTGCCATGCGTGTTTTCGGTGGGTGATATTCGCTTTTTACTTTAACTACTATCAGCGTCACTAGAACTTGAAACTGTTTATTGTTCAAAAGCAAGTCAATGGTTGTACATGACAATTCTCCTTCATTGGTTGAAAAAAAATACATGTGATATTGCTCTGCACCAAACTCATGTTACATAGATGTTGTAGCCTAAAATGGTAGACACAGTTTCAATCAAACAAGCTGTGGCCCACCCTTGACCATTTATCATTTCCCTCTCGTATTAAAGTTTGGTCATGTCAGGACTGTGGTAAATTTTGGACTAACTCCTCCATGCCAACCCTGTTATCAGCAATATTATAAAAGTATTGCCTTTTAGTGAGGTCGATATGTGTATATATTACATATTTGTCTGTGATTTGTATAGGAAATACTGGGAATAGAAAAGCTATATCTACTCGTTTGCTCTACTGGGAAATATCTCCCTGGTGTAAAAAGGCATTAATCATTAGAAATATTAATAAAATCATTTTAAATTATGTAATATATAGTTTAATAAACAGTGTTTTTGAGATACTGAAAATATCGGTAGAGAAATGGCCCCTATATAAGAACTCGTGCTCCGCACTCGTTCTTATATCGGGGCCATTTCTCTACCTCGAGAGATATTTCCCGTATCTCAAAAACACTGGTTATTAAACTCTATATCACTTTTCTCAGGTCGATTAATACAACACATATCGACCGAACCTAAAAGGCAACAATTATTTTATTATTAAATCAAATTATTCATGGAATTTTTAATTTTTAATTTTTGGAATTTTGAAATTTTTAATTTTGAAATGGAATTTGAAATTTTGAATTTTGAAAATTTGAAAATTTGAAAATTTGAAAATTTTGAATTTTTCATATTTTTAATTTTTAAATTTTTGAATTTTTATATTTTTGAAATTTAAATTGTTTGAAATTTTGAATTTTTGACATTTTGAATTTTGAATTTTGAATTCTTGAATTTTTGATTTAGTTTAATTTTGACAACCAATAACAAATAATAAAACAACTTCTAATGATAAGCATTCTTTTAATGAATATCGCTTCATTCGTAACTACTTGTGACGGGATTAGCCTAACTAGTACGAATACTCCAAACTACGAAAAGAGACAATCGTCCAAGCGAAACAGACTGATCCCCTGTTGATTTGAGGGAAAACTCCGAAATTGCTGAACACAATTTCATCAATGGCGGCGCTTCCGGTGCGACACAGTTTTTTTGCCCAGCCAGGTACGATTTCAACATTTGCACATGTGTTACCATTAGCCGATCATCGTCGGCCGGCTGCGCCGGCCGAGCTCTGCTCGGTACTACAGTAGCTGTTGTCTTCTATTTAACATTTATTTTCGAACATGTTTATTTTTACTTTAAAATCTGCAACTTGTATTTACAGTTATTTTAATCCTATTAAATATTCTAGCTTTATTATAAGAGGATATGCTAGTGAATACACATATCTACGCTGGTTGACTGACCTAGATATGTGCATTTTCCGCCCTGAACATTAACGTTGAGTGTTCTAGGTAAAAAAAAGAGAAGGAAACTGATTGATATTTATGTGGTAAATATTAAAAAATGGGATGTAAAAGTGTTAAAACAGGATAAACTAATTTAAAATCCCAAAAAAAGTCTTACAGCTTTTGAATGTTTAAATAAATGACCTCATTATTGCTGCAGTCAACATTGAACAACAGATTCCACTGAGAACGTAATTTGTACAAAATGTTGTTTTTTCTTTTGCAGATTATTAAAACGGCCATTCAGAACAGTTGTATAGAGCACCGTGTATGTGAATACTACTAAAACGGACTATGTAGAACCGTGCATTAGAGGCATGTAAAACAGACTTCATGGTTTGAAAACGTGCGGTGAATCTGTGTTGGGTCGACACATATATAAATGATCTGAGATTGCATGGAACACTCTTATCAAACACGACACTTTATGTTTAAATCATCTTAGATTGAGAGATAAGTTTGGTGTATATAGACTTAGTCTTGTAGTTTGGGATTCAAATGTACAAACGGTGACTATTCATGCTATAATAAATAGAATTAGAGCATCATTCGATTGGGTTGGACTAAAGCTTCCTATGCCAGATATACAATATACGTGTATTTCGTACTCCATCAATTTTGTTGGATAACATCACATATGGATAGGCATCCGAATGAGACAGATCACTTTGTCCAGGATGTAGTGTGATGTTTTTACGTATATAGACATCCACAAATCTAAACTCACACATGGTGACACATGCTGCCAGGACGCAGATTCAATGTCAAGTGTGCGATAATTCAACCATCAATAAAAGTTATTGGTAATTGAGTATAAACACATGCCATTTAGCTACTGGTGAGAGGACATTTACGTGTCAGTTTTGTATACATATACGATTAATGAACTCATGGAGCTACATAGTGTTGAGAAACCATTTAAGTGTCAGGTGTGTGATAAGAGATTCGGCCAATCATCAAAACTCAGGACACATGAGCTAATACATACGAGTGAGAAGCTGAAGTGTCAGGTTTGCGATAAGAGATTCATGAAGTCATCGCAACTCGACCAACACATGCGGGTACATACAAGTGAGAAGCCATTTAAGTGTCAGGTGTGTGAGAGTAGATTCGCAGCATCCTCAAATCTCAGCCAACACAAGCGGATGCATACAGGTGAGAAGCCATTTAAGTGTCAAGTTTGCGACACGAGATTCACTCTCTCATCAACCCTCAACACACACATGCTCGTACATACTGGTGATCAGCCATTTAAGTGTCCGGTTTGTGATATGAGATTCACGCAGTCATCAAATCTCAGCCAACACTTGAGGATACATACGGGTGATCAGCCATTTAAGTGTCCGGTTTGTAATAAGTGATTCGAGCAGTCATCAAATCTCGACCGACACATGCGGGTACATACAGGTGAGAAGCCATTTAAGTGTCAGGTGTGTGAGAGTAGATTCGCAGTATCCTCAAGTCTCAGCAAACACATGCGAATACATACAGGTGAGAAACCATTTAAGTTTCAAGTTTGTGACACGAGAAAGGCATACCAGTGTCAAGTTTGTGATAAGCTATTCGCACTTTCATCATACCTGAGCAGACACATGATGATACATACGGATGAGAAGCCATTTAAGTGTCAAGTGTGTGATAAGAGATTCACACGATCTTCAGCTCTCAGCGTACACATTCGGATACATACAGGTGAGAAGCCATTTAAGTGTCAGATATGTGATATGAGATTTACACAATCGTCCAGTCTAAACACGCATATGAAGAAACATACTATTTAAGGTTCGCATGTATGCTAGTAGATTTATACAAGACTTACATATAAACAGACACGTGTGGATACTGTTATTATACTGACATACGATGTGTGTCAGGGATTTGATTAACAGATTACCAGAGCAATTATTTCTACAGATGCACATGGAATACATATCTGCGATACGTCATTTAATTATCAGACCTGTGTATCAAACGTGACACATGAACATCAACTTTATGAGTCGTCATGTAACAAAGCCGGGACTATTAGTCGGCATAATGTATGTGATCCATTAAGGCTGGAGAAAAATAACAAGTAGCTTAGGTGTGTAGCAAGACAGTTATACAATCTTCAAATCTGAAAATACATATGCGCATACATACTGGTGAGACGCCATGTAAGATAAGTGGTATGTTTGATCACAGACATATTAATAAACAGATAGGAAACTTCCTATCTTAACCAATAAAGTAACCAAAATATCATGTGGCACCTTAACTTTTCCTTCTATCTTCTCTCTCAATTGTTCACCGATTTTGATGAGAATACATCCAAAAGATTCATAGTGAATAGCAAAATGGTATTATAATAATTTATGTTTATTTGCAAAATAAGAAATTGTATAAATAAATGTTTAAGTTTAAAATGTCATCATTTTTCGCTTTTCTCTTAAAAATCAATGTTTTGACATAGTCAAAGTTTCCATCAAACTCCTTTTTTTCTCTCAATGTAAGAGAAAACAAAATGCTATCATTGGACAGAAAATTAAATTTGTGATGGTATTTGGCTTGAATGAAACTTGTATCTATAAAACTCTTCATGGTATGTGTGTTTAAAGTTGGGAAATATTTTGTGAAATTTTTGAACTGTGCCACTTGAAATTTACACAATTTTCATAGTGTCCAATCTATTTGTTATTAGGTCTGTGGTTTGATAGACCATATTAATCAAACACGAGTAGATGCATACCAACGAACACATTTTTAAATTTCAACCGTGCGATAAGAGATTTGCTTGCCAATCAGAACTAATCCTAAACATGTGAATACATACCGACGAGCCGCTGTTGAATTAATCTCGCATAATCGGATATAAAGTGTCGAAACGCTGTTTAATGTTTAATTTTTCAGTGTGTGATCAGAGTTTCTCTGAACATTCGGAACTTTTAGAGTAAATCCAAGAGACCTTTTTGAGATTCAAGTGTGTGATCAAAATTTGGCTCAACAATAGGAACTTACCTCACATATGCGTATACATACCGCCGGAATGTAGGACAAAATCCCCTCCGGACAGAATCCCCTTCACTCTAATTTGCACAGGTGGACAGAATCCCCTTCATGGTTTTGCAAGGGTGGACAGAATCCCCTTCATGATTTTGCAAGGGTGGACAGAATCCCCTTCATGATTTTGCAAGGGTGGACAAAACCCCCTTCAGACAGAATCCCCTTCATGATTTTGATTCTTACTATAAAAAACAACAAAATGCAATCATTATTTAATAATTTTAATATTTTAATTTTGATATTCACACATAGATTTAGTCTGAATCAAAAACATGTAACATGCATGAAACAACAATGCAAAATAAATAAAATGGCAATTATTTTCTAATTATTTTGTTTGTTTGTACATTGTATTGTGCTAATAATACCAATTTAATCCAATTATAGGTATCAAAGGTAAAAGTACATTTATAGTAATCTATAGTAATCCAATAATTATGTCTAGAATGCCTTGATTGAGATTAATTATGTGGGAGATGTAAGTTAGATATCTTACAAACTTTGTGTCATTATATTACTGTTTTCCCCAAATATCAAAAACAAATCTATGTTTATGTATTTATGTATTTATTTTATATTATACTTAAATATTTGATTTGCTATGGACATTGTAAAAAAGTAAATGTAAGAAAGCCAATAAATATATTGTATTTTATATATCTATGAATACAAAAATTTAGCACATTCTGTGACAGCACTGATCTGAAAATACAGAATAAAAATTTTACTACATGGCAGCAATGTCAGTTTTAATTTACATTTAATTTTTTTTTATTTTTCATTGAAGATATTTTTAAAATTTACCACCAAAATTTACATATTTACATATCTATGAATACAAAAAGGGTTATTAATCATATTTACCTAAATGATCCAGAGTCATATGTACTGTCATCTGTCTGAAGGGGTTTTTGTCCACTCTTGCAAAATCATGAAGGAGATTCTGTCCACCCTTGCAAAATCATGAAGGGGATTCTGTCCACCCTTGCAAAACCATGAAGGGGATTCTGTCCACCTGTGCAAATTTGAGCGAAAGGGATTATGTCCGGAGGGGATTTTTTCCGTATACCATACCGCCGATATGATGTTTAAATTCCACATGTTAGATAACAGTTTCACTTAACCAATCCAAATATAAGCTAACCTATTCTCACATATATTGATAGTAAATCTATCTTACTGACGATATGCTGTTTAAGTTTCAGATCAAACTTTTGATTAACAATCATAGTTAATTTAACACAAGCGCATACATTAAACACGATTTAGGTGACACTAGTGTCGCTTACTAGACAAAACGTAAAAATATCTAAAATGGCCCAAACATACCCTTAGTGTGTTTTTTAGATGGAGAGGTTACAAAATGCGTCTTTTTAGTTCATGTATGTCAGCTTCTATTGTTAAATGCTGTTTACAGTTTAACTGTTTGGTTGGACTTAAAATACATTTTTGTACTTTTTATATTCCTGTATACATGAGCATGTTTATGTTACACTTATATTGCCTATTAATGTTGCATAGTTTGTTATATGATATATCAGGGCGGGGATGTCTTTATTTACACCATCGGTTTTGCTGTGAGGATAATAAGGTAAGAGTGAGGCTTGGTGCACGTACAAACGCACGCACGAACGCACGCACACACGCACACATACCGTGCCTTTTGTCCATATTTGTAATCGTTGTTTGTAGTTTCTATGCATGTTTTTGGTGGACAGTGGTGCTTGAATGCTGCATTTTCTGTTTGATTTTTGTATCTGCTTTTAGTATAATACTTGTATATTGCGATGATGAAAATCTTAACTTTGTACAGACATACACTTCATATCTAAAATCATTGGTGTACGAAAATAATAAAGATGAAGAGAAAACACTTGTCTGTTATTGTCTGTTATTTTAGTGTCAAATGGCAACTCCAATTTGAGCAGGTTTTGCATTATCAGCCGCATGTAACAACAGTGTTGTAGCAATGGCTTCGTAATTGAACGGAGGTCAGTCTGCATCCCCCTTTTTGTGTGATACTATATGCACATCTTCACCTCTGTTTGACTGAACACGTTTATTTCTTATGTTCTATTGCAGCTTTAACATAGGCGTCAAAGTCAATGCTCAGTATTATATTGGTCAGGCATTACAACCTTTCATTATAAAATTTGCCACGAATGTTTCCAGGCGATCAAAGACGAAACTTGGTCTTTCATCAGGACAGTGATCCAGCCATAAGTCAAAACATACTTTGGCGTACCTACGTACACGAAATATCACGTTTGTTACACCAAAGAAGTGGATGCCCAAGAGCACTGATGCCGCCCCTATGGAATTTCGCTCCTTTAGAAAAGAAAAAATATTTACATTGGCTGGGCTTAAATGAGCGTTAAAAGACGAATGGGACACACTGGAGCAATCCATCATCCATAAGACTTTAAAAAGCTGGGGAAAAAATGAAGGCTTATCTATAACCTCCAAAGTTCTCTAATTGAGCATTTACTACAGTAACATAGCTAAAGTTATTAAGGGCTATATGTCAGCCATCTTTGAAAAGAAAATCCAAAATGGATGCGGATGGTTAATTGAAATTTTCATCCAAATGCGTATTATAGGCATGAACATTGTCAATGATATAATAGATGACAGTAATTCAACACTATTGGTGTGCACATAATATCAGAAACAATATTTATTTGGCAGAGATAGTGCCCTTATATTCGAAAAGTTTAGTACAATTTTACTCTAAGATGTTTTGTTTTTTATGTTAAATAAATGTGTCCATAGAATTGTCCATTTATCTAAAAATAGTCCAATAGTCCTTAAAATTCACATCGATCGAATGTGTTTCAAAATTCACGAATCATCTCTCGTACACCCGTTGGGGATTCGTTGTTAGCACTCTAGCACTTTAATTTTGATTTTAATTTTTGCCAAACTCTACCAGTGTTTTAATATCAAATATATTTCAGTCAAGTTCGAAATTCAGCTAGATCTGATTAAAATACCATGTGCTTTTGTCATGACATAGCAGACAGACTTTTACGGGTCTTGAATACATGAATCAACGGTTTTCTAATTGATGAATTGAGTTGATCAAGCAAAACGAAGCATGTACTGTCTATAGAGAGTAAAGTTCCCCTCACACAGAGAGATGACTAAAGACGTAATGTAAGTGAACACTACTGCAATTGTTAACATTCTGTTGCGTATGTCATACTCAATGTGACGCATGCCTTGATCTCTGCACTCTCAATGATATTGTAAGCACGGTACATATTATAATGTGTACAGCAATGGCAATCACAAGATGGGCAAATCATTGATACATGTGTTGCTTTAAGAAAGAAACTGTTGTGTAATACTACATTTGACATAAGGGCACTGGTTCATCAACAGTCTTCAAACTAGTATTCATTTGTTTTAAATGCAACCGTTTTAATTTGTGAGCGTTGAAGCAAATAATTAGATGATTTCAGGCCAATTCCATTGCATCTGCTTGTTTGTATATACATAACTCATTTGCTTAATATGTCATTGAGCTTTGGTTTTTAACTTGTGTACATATATATCTTGTTAATATCGTTTGGGTTTCATAAATATGTATTGAAACGCGAAAGAAACTCATATTTTATATGAATTCAAAATTTTATAAGAAAACAAAATAAAATAATAATTTGGTATAGGTATAATGAAAATTCCATATTCGTAGGTCAAACTTAACAAAATCACAATTAATTTCATATCACAGCCAAAAATTTCTGATCGTTTAAAACTGACAACCGTCAAAGGAAAAGTCACAAAATCGTCTTGAAGTGGACACAGCAGTTCAAAAGCGGTCCCTCAGATGCCGGGTCCTAATTAAGTTGTGCTGACGGACGGTTGTTGCTCGCTCTCTGCCGGCAGGTGGTAAAGGTTCAACCTTTTCCTTGAGCTGGAACCTCTGCCTAAGTCTCGTAATTGTAGACTGATGACAATTGAAATGGCGAGCGACATCTTGCTGTCGTCTGCCAGCTTTGAGCATAACTACGACTTGTTTTCGTTGCCATGGCAACAGAACTGGCATTGCTTTTTATTATGTCTTTTTACAATGTGCACTTATCGCTACAATCCCACGTACTGACTGGTTCGATAACACCTGTGCGATATAGCACACGGGGTCCACGTGCACCATTTTAGCAATATTAAGTGGATCGTCACGCATCATTAATTTTATCGTGTAAATGTGCTAATTAGTTTTGGAATACGATTAGCAATCCGAATAATTTACTTATTATTAATATGTTTGTGTTTTGGGGAAAAAGAATCAAATATATAAAATATGTGTTTCTTTTGCGTTTCAGTATATATAAAATGAACTGACAGCTTCTGATAAATCTGGAGATAAGAAAATTAGTTTAGTACATTTCAGAAATGTCTGAGGCTGGAGAAAATATAAAGTCAAACAGAACATTGATGGATACTGACATTCGATTTTTTAATGTAAACATCCCTTAAAGAGGCAACATTCCCTACCCTGGTAGGGAGGAATTGGAGGTGTGTCTTTATCAATTACACCAGCTATGTAGACTATCAGTTATAGTGAATGACTCATGTTAACAAATCTCTCTTCAAGCAGACGACAGAAAACTGTTGTTAGATATCAGCGAGGAGGAAAGGTTTTTAATCCAACGACTCCAAACTACATAATATCTGTTTATTTTATTGGAACTTTGACAATTTACTTCCCAGTATTATTCATGTTTTACCATGTATATTTTTTATTGTATTGTCCACTGCACTGTGTATAACATAAAACAGAATTGCTATGAACTTTTACACAAATGTAATGTGATGACTTAACAGCCAGCAAATATTTCACAAGTTATCAGTGTTTATGAATAAAAACTAATTGCCAATTATAGTTGGTCTGGAGAAACAGGCTTTATTTACTGCAGTACACAGTATATGGTATAATTTGGACATTTATGGTGATAGGAATGCATTTTCCGCATTTTCCAAAATGAAGCATAACTGTACACATTATTGTTAGGAATGGCGGAACATGATGGAGATAATAAGATAAGGAATTACATCTTATATAGGCCTAGTTATGATTAAGGAACATATACATCTCTGAGCCTAAGGAGGGAATATTCAATTTTCATAGGTGGTGTATAGAAGTGCATTGTGATGCTACTGATTCTGGTGTGTTTCTGTTCTAATGTGAAAATGATAAAGATGAATTGTTATATGGAACACATGAATAGTCACAGATTCAAACATCCAATCTCAGAGTATTGCTACGGAGGTTTACACACAAAACTACTGCCAATCTCCATGCCATAATGTGTGTCGTCTGCTGTAAACACTACCACGTGTATTTGTGTACATTTTTAGTTCATAACCCCACAGGCTCCTCCCCTATATTTTCAAATATTTGTCATTTGGGTTTAAAACATTATTTGAAACTAGGAATAAGAGATACTTTTTTACTTTTTCTTTTTTACTAATGCAATTGTTTAATATCAGACTACTTCTGTGCCAAATATTGAATTTTTTTATGAGGTGGAATTTTCAATATTTTGAAAAAGGTGTCCCTGATTTAACTATGTACAAATTGAAATGAAAAACCTGCCCAGCTCCATCTAGTGGCTTTTATACGGCAGTTGGGCCTGTAACATCTTGACCATACTCGTAGTGTGCCTCTAAAATCAATATTGCAATGTTGACAAACAAGTAATATATCAAGAAAATTGAGTGAACAAATTCGAAATTTTGATTGCTTTCTAACTAGCAAATATTAAACAAGTTACACGTTTTATTATTTCCAAATTTTGGCGGTCATCTTGTAAAAAGTAGCCATTTTGAAATTAAAATATTCAAATTATCAAACATTTGTGATTGCGTGTGTTGCTCATGATTTTATCGGTGGTAAGAAAGATGTCAGTGTCCAGGAAAAAGTAATGCCTTTGAGCGGCTTATACTTTGATTCAAGGAAATCTGTTTTATGGTGAAAATTCAGTCAGACGATCAGGATTTAGGACGTGGGCAGGATGGGGCCAATCTATTAAAAGCATAAGAGTGTGTGTATGGTGCGTGAGTGCGTGCGTGTGTGCGTGCGTGTGTTTGTGTGTTTTTATGGGTGATGGGTGTGAGGTGTGAGGGTGGTGGTGGTGGTGGGGGGGGGGGGGGGGGGAAATCGGCGTTCGCAATTTCAAAAAAAAGAAGCACATAAAAAGACACAACATAAAATTACTCATTTGAATGTAAATTAACACAGCTAGATCCATATACTTATATTAGTTTCCATTTAGAAATACTACATTTCTACTATTGCAAATGGAAATACTTTTATTAAACATGACCATATTAGAATTACTTACGTTGCCGTGGATTATTGTAAAAAGATGCATGACAATGTGATTAAAAACTGGCAATGAATATTTGAGTTCCGATGTATGCAAAATATATTTCTGACTAAAGTTTGCAACAAACAGCGGTTTACATTCAAATGTTCACGTACACATTCCGCCCCAGTGTTTATAGGACACAGTATTCAGATCGATTCACGTGAATATTTATTAAACTAACATATTACTTAGCAAAAGCATTTTTTTGGATTCAAAGTTTAATGTGAAATGGATAAAGAATGATCATTCCTCACTTCAGGTAAGTTGTACACTTATACAATTCAGTGTATCAGTTTAAATTGACTGTTTATATCTAGCGCAGGGAATCTCTGCGAAACTTCCACACATAAAAATGTCAAATATGTTATGCACTAATATCCATACGTGATTTTATCCAAGAAAATTAACGGAGTACGAAATACACGTTATATTGTATATCTGGTTATAATGCATATCAGATAACTTGTAGTTCAATCCAGTTGCATATGTTGCTATGAATAGTATGATGTTGAATTGATGTATTGTAACATATCTGCAATAAAGCATTACTCAAGTAAAAGTAAAGTAAAATAAGTAATGTTCAATGCTTTTGGAACTACCTTTTTCAGTTCAACAATCAATACTACACTATAAGGATTAATCATTCTCATGCTGATAGTTACATTGTTTGACGTGATAAGAATGTATATCTTAGCTTCTTGCACATACTTTGATGCTTATTTCACGGAAAATATTTTACCGAAATAAAACTATTAACTAATGATCTGTACATGTCGTGAAGCGATTATAAAAAGTTGGGGATACCAGTGGGAAATAAAAAGTGTGAAATAGACACAAACATTTGGTCAACTGCTGATGGAAGCATAACATAAAGCTCTATATTTTTTGTTTTCAGTGGAAGATGCAAGTTTTATAGCAGGGTCCAATAAAAACGTAAGTCACCTAGTTTGGTGTCTTGACTCTAATTGTTTTCCCTCCCTTTAAACATTTATCAGTATGCTGTATACATATTTTATACTAAGTACTAACCTACACAGCTTGATCAATATATTCACGTTTGTAACGCATCATTGCCCTAGCTCCGCTGTGTGGTTATGTGTTGATTTGTGAGTGTATTTTGCATGTTTATGCATATAGGAATATAACCGCCAACCGCGAGAATATTGTTTTTGGAGCTCACGCGATGAAATAAAGTTGAATCTTCCAATACCAAATAAAAAACAAATATCCTCTATAATGATTATTTGAAGATAATTCTGCTTTAGGTATTTAGTTGCCTGATATATATCAGTATTGAATAAGAAATATGAACGTTAACACGGCTGTTTCATAATATACTCTGTAGAAAATTGTTAAGCAACTTACATATTTTTCCTTGTGTAAGGCCAAGCTGTTTTAGAAAGGATTACACTTTGTAGTTTTAGTATTTTACTTTGCTTCTTAAACATTTCATTATAACACCAACAAATAAATCCACATGCTACAAGACTAACGTATAATACAAAGTGTCCACATTGTTTAATAATGTGTATTGTTTAATAATGTGTGTATACATTGTAATAAACGTTCGAAAACAATTTGTGTTACTTCCCCTACTATGTGTGACTCCATTTACTCTATTGTTCACGACACTACTGTTCTGGTAAGAAAATTAGAAGAAATACACATTTTTTGTCAGCACTAGCTACTCCACAGGATATAATATGAAAAAGGTGCGTTTGCGGATCTCGTTCGGTTCCCTTTTTACGTTCATTATTATAATACTAGACTAGATGTTGTCTTCTATTTAACAGTTAATTTCGAAAATGTTTATTTTTACTTTAAAATTTGCAACTTGTATTTACAGTTATATTAATCCTATTAAATATTCTAGCTCTATTATAAGAGGATTTGCTAGTGAATACACAGATCTACGCTGGTTGACTGACCTAGATATGTGCATTTCCCGCCCTGAACATTGACGTTGAGTGTTCTAGGTAAAAAAAAAGGAAACTGATTGATATTTATGTGATTTTTATGTGGTAAATATTAAAAAATGCGATGTAAACGTGGTAAAACAGGATAAACTTGATTTAAAAGCCAAAAAAAGTCTAAAAGCTTTCGAATGTAGAAATAAATTACCTCATTATTGCTGCAGTCAACATTGAACAACAAATTCCACTGAGAACGTAATTTGTACAAAATGTTTTTTTTTCTTTTGCAGATTATTAAAACGGCCATTCAGCACACGTGTATAGAGCACCGTGTATGTGAATAATACTAAAACGGACATTAGAGACATGTAAAACAGACTTCATGGTTTGAAAACGCGCGGTGAATCTGTGTTGGGTCGACACATATATAAATGATCTGAGGTTGCATGGAACACTCTTATCAAACACGACACTTTATGTTTAAATCATCTCAGATTGAGAGATAAGTTTGGTGTATATAGACGTAGTCTTGTATTTTGGGATTCAAGGTGTACAAACGGTGACTATTCACGCTATAATTAAAAAGAATTAGAGCATCATTCGATTGGGTTAGACTAAAGCTTCCTATCCGAATGAGACTGATCACTTTGTTCAGGATGTAGTATGATATTTTTACGTATATATACATCCACAAGTCTAAACTCACACATGGTGACACATGCTGCCAGGAAGCAGATTCAATATCAAGTGTGCCATAATTCAACCATGAATAACACAGTTATTGGTAATTGAGTATAAACACATGCCATTTAGCTACATTTACGTGCCAGTTGTGTATATATATAAGATTAAACATACTCATGGAGCTACATAGTGTTGAGAAACCATTTAAGTGTCAGTTGTGTGATAAGAGATTCGCACGATCATCAAAACTCAGGACACATGAGCGAATACATACGGGAGAGAAGCCATTTAAGTGTCAGGTTTGCGATAAGAGATTCATTCAGTCATCACAACTCGACCCACACATGCGGGTACATACAGGTGAGAAGCCATTTAAGTGTCAGATGTGTGAGAGTAGATTCGCAGCATCCTCAAATCTCAGCAGACACATGCGGGTACATACAGGTGAGAAGCCATATAAGTGTCAAGTTTGCGACACGAGATTCACTTGCTCATCAACCGTCAACACACACATGCTCGTACATACTGGTGATCAGCCATTTAAGTGTCCGGTTTGTGATAAGAGATTCACGCAGTCATCAAATCGCAGCAAACATATGAGGATACATACGGGTGATCAGCCATTTAAGTGTCCGGTTTGTAATAAGAGATTCGCGCAGTCATCAAATCTCGGCCCACACATGCTGTTACATACAGGTGAGAAGCCATTTAAGTGTCAGGTGTGTGAGAGTAGATTTGCAGTATCCTCAAGTCTCAGCAAACACATGCGAATACATACAGGTGAAAAAGTTTGTGACACGAGAAATGCCCATCAGTGTCAAGTTTGTGATAAACTATTCGCATTTTCATCATACCTGAGCAGACACATGATGATACATACGGGTGAGAAGCCAGTTAAGTGTCAAGTGTGTAATAAGAGATTCACTCGATCTTCAGCTCTCAGCGTACACATTCGAATACACTCAGGTGAGAAGCCATTTAAGTGTCAAATATGTGATATGAGATTTACACTATCGTCCAGTCTAAACACGCATATGAAGAAACATACTATTTAAGGTTTTCATGTATGCTTGTAGATTCATACAAGACTTACATATAAACAGACACGTGTGGATACTGTTATTATACTTAAAAGACGCTGTGTGTCAGGGATTTGATTAACAGATTACCAGAGCCATTATTTCTACAGATGCACATGTAATACATATCTACATATCTGCGATACGTCATTTAATTATCAGACCTGTGTATCAAACGTAACACGTAAATATCAACTTTATGAGTCGTCATGTAACAAAGCCGGGACCATTAGTCGGCATAATGTATGTGATCCATTAAGGCTGGAGAAAAATAAGAAGTAGCTTAGGTGTGTAGCAAGACAGTTATGCAATCATAAAATCTGAAAATGCATATGCGCATACATACTGGTGAGACGCCATGTAAGATAGTTGGTATGTTTGATACACCTTATTAATCACACAAATGTAGATGCATACCAACGAACACATTTTTAAGTTTCAGCCGTGCAATAAGAGATTCGTTTGCAAATCAGAACTAATCCTAAACATGTGAATACATACCGACGGACCGCTGTTGAAATAATCTCGCATAGTCGGATATAAAGTGTCGAAATGCTGTTTAATGTTTAATTTGTCAGTGTGTATCAGAGTTTCCCTGAACATTCGGAACTTTTAGAGTAAATCCAAGAGATCTTTTTGAGATTCAGGTGTGTGATCAAAATGTGGCTCAGTAATAAGAACTTACCTCACATTGCGGATACATACCGCCGATATGATGTTTAAATTCCACATGTGAGATAACAGTTTCACCTAACAGTCTAATCAATCCAAATATAATCTAACCTATTCTCACATATATTGATAGTAAATCTATCTTACTGACGATATGCTGTTTAAGTTTCAGATCAAACTTTTGATTAACAATCATAGTTAATTTAACACAAGCGCATACATTAAACACGATTTAGGTGACACTAGTGTCGCTTACTAGACAAAACTTAAAAATATCTAAGTTGGCCCAAATATACCCTTAGTGTTTTTTTTAGATGGAAAGGTTATAAAATGCGTCTTTTTAGTTCAAGTATGTCAGCTTCTTTTGTGAATGTTGTTTAAAGTTTAACTGTTTGGTTGGACTTAAAATACATTTTTGTACTTATTATATTCCTGTAAACATGAACATGTTTATGTTGTACTTATATTGCCTATTAATGCTGCATAGTTTGTTATATTATATATCAGGGCGGGGATTTTTGTCTCGCCTTTTCGAAAAAAAAAAAAAAGACATAGGTGTTGCTTTCCGGCGGCGGCGGCGGTGGCGGCGTCGTCAACATTAAAGTTTTGCGTTTAGGTCATTTTCTCACAAACTGTATGAACTAGACCTTTCAAACTTTGCTTATAGTTGTATCATGGGTGATACATCGCAACGTGACAAAGCAAATGTGGAAGTGACCTTGACCCTCCAAGCAAAGGGCAGATAACTTGCTATTTTTAGGTTCAAGTTTTGCGTTTAGGTAACTTTTTCACAAACTGTATGCACTAGACCTTTCAAACTTGGCTTATAGTTGTATCTTGGGTGGTACTTGACAAATCAAATGTTGAAGTGACCTTGAACCTCCAAGCAAAGGGCAGATAACTTAATAATTTTTAGGTTCAACGTTTGCGTTTAGGTCACTTTTTCACAAACTGTATGCACTAGACCTTTAAAACTTTGCTTATAGTTGTTTCTTGAGTGGTACATCGCAACGTGTCAAAGCAAATGTGGAAGTGACCTTGACCCTCCAAGCAAGGGCAGATAACCTTATAATTTTTACCTTCAACTTTGGCGTTTAGATCACTTTTTCACAAACTGTATGCACTCAGACCTTTCAAACTTTGCTGATATTTGTATCTTGAGTGGTACATTGCAACGTGACAAAGCAAAAGTGGATGTGACCTTCACCATCCAAGCAAAGAGCAGATAACTTTAATTCTAGTTCACTTTCTCGTGAACTAGAATTATGCAATAGATGTTTTAAACCTAATTTATAGCTTAATCTTTAGAAGAAAACATCTTCTATTTTGACATAGTGTGTCTTCGGTAGTGCATCTTTTTTTTGGATGCCTGGATTTCATCTATGACCTTGACCTACTTTTTGGAGCTGATGATTTTTAGCTCTACTGGCCAAAGGCCTTCATTTTTCATCCGATCTTTACCAAACTTTACCAGATTGTTAATATCAATGAAAGCTCGCACAAGTTTGAAAACCAGCCAGATCGGACCAATAACAGCGGAGTTATGGCCCTTGATTTAGTTAAAAATGCTTTATTTTGCCTCGTTAATACCGATAGGGGCTTTTCATATTATCTTTACCAAAATTTACCAGATGTTTTGCCTTTTTTTTTATTATTATTATTAGTATATATTTTTTTTATTTTTTTTTTTAATAGCTTATATATATATATATATATATATATATAAAAAAAATGAAAAAAAAAAAATATATATATATAATATATAAATATATATATTTTTTAATTTTTTTATTTTTTTTTTATATTTATTTTTTTTTGTTTTAATTTTTTAATTTGTTTATTGATTTATTTATTTTTTCAATCATTTTTTTTTTTTTGAAATTTATTTTTTTATTTATTTATTTTTTGAAATTTTCTTATTTCATTATATATTTTTTTTCATTTAATTTTTATGTTGACGCCGTGTTAGCAGGAAGCATTGCTGTGCCTTTTGCATTTTTTTTCCCGTTTTTTTTTAATTTCTTGTCGGCGCTACTCCTCCTAAACGCCATTTTGGATTTCGACGAAACTTGGCAGGAAGCATCGGTAAGATGTCTAATTGTGCATATCGCGCTTTTGTTCCAGTTTGCTGATTTATGACGGAGTTATGGCACTTTGACATTTTTACTTTAATTTTCTTGTCAGCGCTACTCCTCCTAAACGGCTTGTTGAATTTCTACAAAATTTGGCAGGAAGCCTCAGTATGATGTCTAGTTGTGCAAAGCATGGCATATCAAATGAAATTATGGACAAGTTCGAAAACCAGATAGATCTAGTTAGTAACGGCAGGTTATGGCCCTTGATTTGTTGAAAAATGCTATATTTTATTTTCCTTTGTTAAATCTGTAGTTACTTCATTTTTTATCTGATCTTTACCATATTCGTTTAGAATGTTAATATACCCCCCCCCCCCCCCCACCCCCCACCCCCGCACCCATTTTTATAAAATTTCATTCATAGAAGAAAGTGGGACAAATTAAAAAATGCCCATGCCAGATTAGACACAGCAGACTTATTGCCCATGATTACCAGGTGAGCGATCTATCCCTGTTGTTTTTGTAATGTTTTAAAAAAACTACTGATTGGAATTGTATGTCGACAACCCTTGATATAAGAGCCGTTTTAGCAAGTAGAGCATACTCAGCGCTCTTGGGCCTCTTGTTTTTAATAGAATGGCATTTTGTTTTTAAACAAATACACTTAAATGTCAAACTCTATTGTTTTTAGTTGCTAAAATGTTACAAACTTTCATTTAAGCATCATTGAACTTTTTATTTTTAAGTCCAGCCCCCATTAAGCGAGACATGTGAATCCGCGGATTTCTTGTTTTATTTACACTGTATCGTTTTTGCTGTGAAGACAATAAGGTAAGAGTGAGGCTTGCTTCACCCTAGCGCCTGGTTTAACATACACACGTATCACCCAATGGTATTTTTTTGTCACTGATCGTTCCAATGCTGTAGCCCTATTGTCAACCTTTTTATGTTTGAGATGTCATATACCGTGCCTTTTATCCATCTTTGTAATTGTTGTTTGTAGTTTCTATGCATGTTTTTGGTTGTTGTCATTGATTGCTGCATTTTCTATTTGATATTTGTATCTGCTTTTAGTATACTAGTTGTGTATTGGAATGATGAAAATCTTAACTTTGTACATACACTTCCTATCTAAAATCATTGGTGTACGAAAATAATAAAGATGAAGAGAAAACACTTGTCTGTTATTTTACTGTCAAAAGGCAAATCCAGTTGGAGCAGTTGGCAGTGTTAAGCAAATATATATATACTATTTGTTTTGCATTATCTGCCGCATGTAACAGCAGTGTTGTAGTATTGGCTTCGTAATTGAATGGAGGTCAGTCTGCACCCCCCTCTTTGTGTGATACTATACGCACATCTTCACCTCTGTTTGATTGAACATGTTTATTTCTTATGTTCTATTGCAGATTTAACAAAGGCGTCAAAGTCAATGCGCAATATTATATTGGTAAGGTATTAAAACCTTTCATTAAATATTTGCCACGAATGTTTCCAGGCGATCAAAGACGAAACATGGTCTTCGATCCGGATAGTGATCCAGCCATACGTCAAAACATACTTTGGCTAACCTACGTAAACGAAATATCACGTTTGTTACACCAGAGAAATGGATGCCCAAGAGCCCTGATGCCGCCCCTATGGATTTTGGCGCCTTCAGAAAAGAAAAAATATTTACATTGGCTGGGCTTAAATGAGCGTTAAATGACGAATGGAACACACTGGAGCAATCCATCATCCATAAGACTCAAACAGCTGGCCAAAAAGATGAAGGCTTGTCTACAACCTCCATGGTTCTCAAATTGAGCATAAACTACAGTAACATAACTAAAGTTATTAAAATTCACATCGATGGAATGTGTTTCAAAATTCATGAATCATGTCTCGTACACCCGTTGGGGATTCATTGTTAGCACTCGAGCACTTTAATTCTAATTTTAATCTTTGCCAAACTCTACCAGTGTTTTAATATCAAATATATTTCAGTCAAGTTCGAAATTCAGCTAGATCTGATTAAAATACCATGTGCTTTTGTCATGAGATAGCAGACAGACCTTTACGGGTCTTGAATACATGAATCAACGGTTTTCTAATTGATGAATTGAGGTGATCAAGCAAAACGAACCATGTACTGTCTATAGTGAGTAATGTTCCCCTCACACAGAAAGATGATTAAAGACGTAATTGTAAGAGAACATTACTGCAATTGTTAACTTTCTGTTTCGTTTGTTATACTCAATGTGACGCATGCCTGATCTCTGCACTCTCAATGATATCACTGTAAGCACGGTATCTATTATATTGTGTACAGCAACGGCAATCACAAGATGGGCAAATCATTGATACATGTGTTGCGTTAAGAAAGAAACTGTTGTGTAATACTACATTTGACACAAGGGCACTGGTTCATCAACAGTCTTCAAACTGGTCTTCACTTGTTTTAAATGCAGCCATTTTAATTTGTGAGCTTTGAAACAAATGATTAGATGATTTCAGGCCAGTTCCATTGCATCTGCTTGTTTGTATTTACATAACTCATTTGCTTAATATGTCTTTGAGCTTTGGGTTTTAACTTGTGTACATATATATATTGTTAATATCGTTTTGGTTTCATAACTATATACTGAAACGCAAAATAAACGCATATTGTATATGGAGTAGAATTTTAATAAGAAAACAAAATAAAATAATAATTTGGTATAGGTATAATGAAAATCCATATTCGTAGGTCAAACTTAACAAAATCACAATTAATTTCATATCACAGCCAAAAATGCTGATCGTTTAAAACTGACACCCGTCAAAGAAAAAGTCACAACATCGTACACAGCAGTGCAAAAGCGGTCCCTCAGATGCCGGGTCATTATGAAGAAATATAAAAAGCTCGGACAGGGAAAGTAGCATTCAAGGAGGACAGTCAACCACAAAACACAGAAACAAACACGCAAATAGACAAACAAGAAGGCAAAAGTAATAATAAATGCAAACGACATCACAAACACAAAATGGTTGACAATAGGGCAACCGCCTTGGAACGGTCAGTGGCAAAGTAGGCAACATCTTTATAGACAAACTTTAGAAAAAATAAATAAAAGAAGAATCGCATCCAAACAGAAAACGAGAATAAAAATGAAGAATAAAAAAATACTCCAGTGGTATTTGAACCGACGGCCTTAGCTTCCCAGTGAACAAGATTTTCTATGGCAGCCATCATGGAATTCGTGTTTACCTAATTTTAACAAATTTGAAGTACATTCACCTAAGTATCATCCTTGTGAAGTTTGGTCAAAATTGACCAAGCTGTTCCTGAGAAGACCATTTAACAAAAAAAAATCCTTATGTGTCTATGTAAAACATGTGACCTCTATGCAGGGCCAAATGTGACCCCAGGATCACCATTTGAACAGGCTTGGTAGAGGACCATAAGCTTATAGTAAATGCAAAATATAAAACCTCTGGCTCTTGTAGATTCAGAGAAGAAGATTTTTTAAGTATTTCCCTATATAAGTCTATATAAAACATGTGACCCCTGGGGCAGGGCCAAATGTGACCCCAGGGTCACCATTTGAACAAACTTGGTAGAGGACCATCATAAGGTTATAGCAAATGCAAAATATTAAACCTGTGGCTCTTGCAGATTCAGAGAAAACGATTTGTTAACGCTTTTCCCTATACAAGTCTATGTAAAACATATAACACATGGGATGGGGCCAAATGTGACCATAGGGTCACCGGTGACCATTTGAACAAACTTGGTAAAGTACCATAAGCTTATAGTGAATGCAAAATAGTAAACCTCTGGCTCTTGTAGTTTCAGGGAAGATTTTTTGTTTGTTTCCTAAATGTAAACATAGATGGCCGTTGTTCCAGGTTTGACATCGAATTGAAATGAATTTTGGTTAGGACGAACTACATGTCGTGCCAGTCATTTTGGTAAAGGTTTTTGAGAAGTAGTCGCCACAAAATCGCGTTGTTAGAATCTATTTGTAGCCTTGGTGGCCGTTTTGAATTTCTGATCCACCTGACATTTTGCTAGGATCAACTAGACATCAAGAGCAACATTCCCGTAAAGTTTCATGAAAATCCATCGAGTAGTTTCAGAGGTGTAGTCGCCATACACTAACGTTTACGGATGGATGACGGACGCCTCACCACGTCATAAGCTCTGCTGATCTTTGATAAAATGAACGTTTAAAAATGTATTTTTACATTTGTATTATTTTTTTTTTTTACATGTTACTTTCATTTTATTTACATTTGTGAACTTCTATTTTACTTTTGTCACAAAATGTTTGTTTACAGGTGTTACATGTGTCGTATGTTTTTACATATTGACCTATATTTTTACATTTGTAACCATTTTTACATTTGTGACATTTTTTTTGAGGTTCCTACAAGCCATATTTTTGCCGGTATTTACCTTTGCATGACGTGTATGAGGTGTATCATGGGTAATTTTGTAACGGTTTTTGGCAAGAATGTTATGAGGCATTTTGATAAATTTCATTATTAAAAATAGAAGAAAATATTCGTTTCACTAGTTTGACTAGTTTCGTAAAGTTTGTACTCGTCTGTTATTAAAAGGCTTGTGTTTTATCTTAATTTTAAACTGTTTAAATTTTGGAATACATTATAATCCTAATACTTATATACACTATTTTTCATTGGACATGTTATATACAAGTAAAACTGATATCTCATATAAATTCTGTTTCAGAATAGTAGATATCTACAAATTTAACAAAGACGGATATATAGGCATACGGTAGCACGTTCTAATTTAGTAATATATTCCTATGGTTCTATAACGTGAAGTAATATACCGTAATAACAGCATGCGCACTGAGTTGTGTACTTTAGCTATGGACAATATAATATACTCAACTGTGGAATACTGGGACATGAGCTGTCATGCCGATAGCCGTAACAATAACAATAAAAAATGATCAGACATAATTAAGACATGAATATTAACTTTGTTTCAAAATATCAATTTATGTATGCGATTTATTTATTTCAGACAGACACCACATAAGGCGGTATTGCAATTTCTTGCATACCGGACAAGGATATCCGTCATTTTACCGGGGCTAAATATTTCCATCTCACCCTAGGGTCGAGATAAAATTCACGGGCGCCAACATCCGGTATGCAGGAAAACAGTAGCTGGTGGCGTCAACGCACAACATGTCTCTGATATGCAAGAAAAAGAATCTATCATGGATATTCGGTTCAGATAGGGAATTCCAAGCCTCGGTATAAGTGTTTAATCGGAACCTCGGCAGAGCCTCGGTTGCGATAAAAACACTTATACCGAGGTTAGAGCCGCGGTTCCGATTAAAACACATATACCGAGGGTTGGAATTCCCTATCTTCACCAGATACCTATGAAAGATTCATATAGCCCACAGTTACCTTTAAATACAGATGTATATTTCTATAAAACAGTCACGGTTTTAAATGCATCGTGTGTAGCACACTATTTACACAGTCACATATTAACATACACAGGCGCATACATACAGGCGAGGCATCGAGCACGTGCAGTAAAGGATTTATCAAGTCGGGACATCTTAAACACCACATGTGCATACATACAGACGAGACAACATATAAGTGTAAGGTGTGCAGTAAAGGTTTTACCCAGTCAGGCACTCTTTAAAGACATATGCGCATACATCAGGTGAGACACCATATACGTGGAGCATATGCAGAAGAGGTAGTCAGTGTCTTCAATAGCACATGCGAATACATACTGGTGAGACACCATATAAGTGTAATGAGTATTTACTGTGACAGGCAATCTTACAAAACACATGCGCCTACATACAGGCGAGACACCATATAAGTGCAGCGTGTGCAGTAAGGCGAGAAACCATATAAGTGCAGCGTGTGCAGTAAAGCATTTACCGAGTCAGGTAGCCTTAAAACTCACATGCGAATACATACAGGTGAGACACCATATACGTGTAGCTTATACCGTGATAGGCAATCTTAAAATCACATGAGAATACAAACTGGTCATACACCATATAAGTGTTGCATATGCAGTTAAATGTTAAATGTCAAACAAACTTAAAACTCGCATGCATATACATACAGGCGATACATCCTATAAGTATAGCATGTGCAGTAAAGTATTTACCGCGCCAGGTTTTCTTTAAATTTCGAATACCTATACATACAGGAGAGACATCATGTACGTGTGGCATATGCAGTAAAGTATTAACCGATAAGCGTTAATTTTATCAGCAATATTCTAGTTAGATGTAGCATGGGCAACTTGGTTTACTTCAGGCAAGTAATATACAATAATAACAGCATGCGTACTGAGTTGTGTACTTTAGCTGTGGGCAATATAATATACTCAGTGTGAAATACTAGGACATGAGCTGTCATCCCGATAGCCGTAATAATAACACCATATCCGATGTGGAAACCTTTATTCGAGTTTGTCATTTGCTTTCGCGCATTTAAAACATGTGCATCATGCAGGCACGAAAATGGAACGGGCATGTAGTGTGTACCTTTATGCGTTTGATTGTCACATACCAGAGAGAAACCGTATATTGCACTTGTGCATACATTCTAAAGAATAACAGTTCGTTACCCTTGTGCATACATTCTAAAGAGAAACAGTTCGTTATACGTGTGCGTACATACTGGAGAGAAACCGTATATCACACATGCGTATACATTCTAAAGAGAAACAGTTTGTTACACCTGTGCATACATACTTGAGATAAACACTATATTACACGTGTGCATACATTCTAAAGAGAAACAGTTTGTTACACGTGTGCATACATACAGGAGAGAAACTGTATCTCACACATGTGTATACATTTTAAAGAGAAACAGGTTGTAACACCTGCGCATACGTACTTGAGAGAAACCGTATATTACACGCGTGCATACATTCTAAAGAAAAACAGTTTGTAACAAGTGTGCATACATACTGGAGAGAAACCGTATATTACACATGTGCATACATTCTAAAGAGAAACAGTTCGTTACACGTGTGCAAATATACTGGAGAGAAACCATATATCACACATGTGTATGCATTCTCAAGAGAAACATGTTGTTACACCTGCGCATACATACCGGAGAAAAACCATATATTACACCCACCTGTGCTTACATTCCCAAGAGAAACGGTTCGTTACACGTGTGCATGCATACTGAAGCGAAACCCTATATTACACATGTGCATACTTTCTAAAGAGAAACAGTTCCTTACACGTATCCATACATACTGGCGAGAAACCGTATATAACACACGTGCATATATTATGAAGAGAAACAGCTCCATAAGCGCGTGCATACATACTGGAGAAAAACCTTATACTACACTGTGCATACATTCTAAAGAGAAACGGTTCGTTACACAAGTCCATACATACTGGAGAGAAACCGTATATTACATGTATGGATGCATTCTAAAATGAAACTCGTTACACAGCTGCATATATGCTGGAGAGAAACCGTATATTGCTCTTGTATATTTCACGTGCGCATACATTCTAATGAGAAAATTGCGTTACCCATGTCCATACATACTGCGGAGAAACCGTATATCACACTTGTGCATACATTCTAAAGAGAAACAGTTTGTTACACGGGTGCATGCATACTGGAGAGAAATCGAATACTACACTTGTGCATACATTAGAAAGATAAACAGTTCCTTACACGTGTGTCCATACAAACTGGAAATAAACCGTATATTACACGTGTGCATACATTCTCACGAGAAACAGTTCGTCACATATTGGAGAGTAACCGTATATTACAGATAAACTGTTAGTTTAACTTGTGTATACATATTAGAGAGAAACCGTATATTACACTTGTGCATACATTCTTAGGAGAAACAGTTTGTTACATGTGTAAATACATACTGGGGAGAAGCCTTATATTACACTTGTACATACAATTTAAATATAAACAGTTAGTTACACGTGTGCATACATAATAGAGAGAAATCGTATATTATAGGTGTGAATACATTCTAAAAATCGCTACACGTGTGCATACATACTGGAGAGAAACCGCACATTACACTTCTGCATACCTTATCAAGAGAAACGTTCGTAACACGTGTGCATACATATTGGAGAGAAACCGTATATGACACATGTGCATACATTCTAAAGAGAAACAGTTCGTTACACGGTGCATACATACCAGAAAGAAATCGTGTACTACCGGTGTGCATACATTCTAAAGAGAAACACGTTACACGTGTGCATACATACTGGAGAGAAACTGTATATCACACTTGTGCATACATTCAAAAGAGAATCATTTCATAACACGTGTGCATACATACTGGAGAGAAACCGTATATCACACTTCTATATACATTCTAAAGAGAAACAGATCGTTACACTTGTGCATACATACTGGGGAGAAATCGCATAATACACTTGCGCATATATTTTAAGAGAAATTGTTCCTTACACGTGTCCATATATACTAGAGAGAAAACGTATATTGCACGTGTGCATACATTCTCAAGAGAACCAGATCGCTACATGTGTGCATAAACACTGGAGAGAAACTGTATATCACACTTGTGCATACATTCTAAAGAGAAACAGTTCATTACACGTGTGCATACATACTGGAGAGAAACCGTATATTACAATTGTACATACATTCTAAAGAGAAAGAGTTCCTTACATGTGCTCATGCATACTTGAGAAAAATTGTATTTCACACATGTATATACATTCTAAAGAGAAACAGTTCGTTACATATTTGAGAGAAACCGTATATTACATGTGTGAATACATTCTAAAGAGAAACTGTTCGTTAAACGTGTGCATACATACTGGAGAGAAACTGTATAGTACATATGTGCATGCATTCTAAGGAGAAATAGTTTGTTATTCGTGTGCATACATACTGTAGAGAAACAGTATATTACAATGTGCATACATTCTGAAGAGTAACAGTTGATTACACGTTTACATATATACTCTCGAAATGAATTGATTTGAATGTTGTTTAGCGGCTCATCAACACAGCATAGGTTATTTAGAGCCGCCCCAGAGAGAGGGGAATGATACATAGGAATCCGGGAACCTGCCCAACTGTTATCGAATAGATTCCTATGGTTCATTAACGTGCTCGCAGGATAGACCGATACACGGGACAGCCCGGTTTACGTCCCCATCCGACGGACGAGGCTAAGGGAAAGTGTCTTGCCCAAGAACACACCGACGGAACTCAGTTGCACCACGGACGATTGAACCCGGGGCCTCCGGTTACAAATCCGCCTCGCTACCGACTGCGCCACGCCAGCATACTCTCGAGAAACCGTATATCACACATGTGAATACATTCTAAAGAGAAACAGTTCGTTACACGGGTGCATACATGCCGGAGAAAAACCGTATATTACGCTTGTGTATACATTTGAAAGAAAAACAGTTGGTAAAACGTGTGCATACATAATGGAGAGAAATCGTGTACTACCGCTGTGCATACATTCTAAAGAGAAAGAGTTCGTCACACGTCTGCATAGATACTGGATAGAAACCGTATACTACACTAGTGCATACATTCTAAAGATAAACAGTTCGTAACACGTGTCCGTACATACTGGGAAGAAACCGTATATTACACCTGTGCATACATACTAAAGAGAAACAGTTTGTTAATCGTGTGCAGACATAGTTGAGAGACACCGTATACTACTCTTGTGCATACATTCTAAAGAGAAACAGTTCATTACACTTGTGCATGCATGCTGGAGGGAAACTATATTATATGTGTGCATATATTCCAAAGAGAAACAGTTCGTTACATGTGCGCATACATACTGGAGAAAACCGTATATCACACATGTGTATACATTCTAAATAGAAACAGTTCGTTACACCTGTACATACGTACTTAAGAGAAACAGTCTATTACACGTGTGCATACATTCTAAAGAGAAACAGCTCGTTACGCGTGTGCATACATACTGAAGAGAAACCGTCTATCACACATGTGCGTACATTCTAAAGAGAAACAGTTTGTTACACGTCTGCATACATACTGGAGAGAAACTGTATATTACACTTCTGCATGAATTCTAAAGAGAAACAGTTCATTACACGTGTGCATACATACTGGCGAGAAACCGTATATACACATGTGTGTACATTTTAAAGAGGAACAGTTCGTTACAGCTGTAGATTAACCGTGTATTACACGTGTGCATACATTTTATTGAGAAACATTTCATTACACATGTGCATACATACTGGAGAGAAACCGTATACTACACTTGTGCATACATTCTAAAGGGAAACAGTTCGTTACACGTGTGCATACATACTGGAGAGAAACATTTTGTTAATCGTGTGCTTATTTACCGGGGAGATACCGTATATTACTCGTGTGCATCAATTCTAAAGAGAAACAGTTCATTACACGTGGGCATACATACTCTCGAGAAACTATATATCATACATGTGTATACATTCTAAAGAGAAACAGATCATTATACGTGTGCATACCTACTGGAGTGAAAATGTATAATTCACTTGTACATACATTCTAAAAAGAAACAGTTTGTTAATCATGTGCATACATACTTGAGAGAAACCGTATATTACACTTGTGCATACATTCTAAAGAGAAACAGTTCATTACACGTGTGCATACATACTGGAGAGAAACTGTATATTATACGTGTGCATATATTCTAAAGAGAAACAGTTTGTTAATCGTGTGCATACATAGTTGAGAGAAACCGTATATTACACTTGTGCATACATTCTAAAGAGAAACAGTTCATTACACGTGTGCATACATACTGGAGAGAAACTGTATATTATATGTGTGCATAATTATATTCTAAAGAAAAACAGTTCGTTACATGGGTACATACATACTGGAGAGAAACCGTATATCACACATGTGTATACATTCTAAATAGAAACAGTTTATTACACCTGTACATACATACTTGAGAAAAGCTGTATATTACACGTTTGCATACATTCTAAGGAGAAACAGCTCGTTACACGTGTGCATACATACTGGAGAGAAACCGTATATCACACGTGCGTACATTCTTAACAAAAACAGTTTGTTACATGTCTGCATACATACTGGAGAGAAACTGTATATTACACTTCTGTGTAAATTCTAAAGAGAAACAGTTTATTACACGAGTGCATACTTACTGGCGAGAAACCGTATATCACACATGTGTGAACATTCTAAAGAGGAACAGTTCGTTTCAGCTGTACATACGTACTTGAGATAAACCGTGTATAACACGTGTGCATATATTCTAATGAGAAACAGTTCATTACACACGTGCATACATACTGGAGAGAAACAGTATACTACACTCGTGTGTACATTCTAAAGGGAAACAGTTCGTTACACGTGTGCATACTGTAGAGAAACCGTATATGACACATGTGCATACTTTCTAAAGAGAAAGATTTTGTTAATTGTGTGCTTATTTACTGGGGAGATACCGTATATTACTCGTGTGCATCAATTCTAAAGAGAAACAATTCATTACACGAGGGCATACATACTCTCGAGAAACCATATATCACACATATGTATACATTCTAACAAAAAAGCTCGTTACACCTGTACATACATACTTGAGAGAAACAGTATATTACACGTGTGCATAAATTCTTAAGAGAAAGAGTTCAGTATACGTGCGCATACATACTGGAGAGAAGCTGTATATTATACGTGTGCATATATTCTTAAGATAAACAGTTTGTTAATCGTGTGCACACATAGTTGAGAGAAACCGTATATTACACTTGTGCATCAATCTAAAGAGAAACAGTTCATTACACGTGTACATACATACTTGAGAGAAACTATATATTATATGCGAGCATATATTCTAAAGAGAAACAGTTCATTACACGTGTACATACATACTGGAGATAAACTATATATTATATGTGTGCATACATTCTAAAGAGAAACAGCTCGTTACACGTGTGCATACATACTGGAGAGAAACCGTATATAATATGTCTGAATACATTCTAATGAGAAACAGTTCGTAACACGTGTGCATACTGTAGAGAAACCGTATATTACACATGTGCATACATTCTAAAGAGAAACGTTTTGTTAATCGTGTCGTTATTTACTGGAGAGATACCGTATATTACTCTGTGCATCAATTCTAAAGAGAAACAGTTCATTACACGTGTGTATACATACTCTCGAGAAAACGTATATCATACATGTGTATACATTCTAAAGAGAAACAGTTCGTTACACCTGTACATACGTACTTGAGAGAAACAGTATATAACACATGTGCCTTCATTCTTAAGAGAAACAGTTCATTACACGTGTGCATACTTACTAGAGAGAAACCGTATATAACACGTGTGGATATATTCTAAAGAGAAACAGTTCGTTACATGTGTGCATACATTCTAAAGAGAAACTGATCATTATACGTGTGCATACCTACTGGAGAGAAAATGTATAATTCACTTGTACATACATTCTAAAAAGAAACAGTTTGTTAATCGTGTGCATACATACTTGAGAGAAACCGTATATTACACGTGTGGATACATTCTAAAGAGAAACAGTTCATTACACGTGTACATATACACTTGAGAGAAACCGTATATGACATGTGCGGATACATTCTAAAGAGAAACACTTCGTTATATGTGTACATACTGGGGAGAAACCATATATCACACTTGTGCATACATTCTAAAGAGAAACAGTTCGTTACATGTGTACATACTGGGGAGAAACCATATATCACACTTGTACATATATTCTAAAGAGAAACAGTTTGTTAATCGTGTGCATAGATACTTGAGAGAAACATTCTATTACACTTGTGCATACATTCTAAAGAGAAACAGTTCATTACACGTGTGCATACATACCGGAGAGAAACTGTATATTATACGTGTGCATACATTCTAATGAGAAACAGTTCGTTACATGTGTGCATGCATACTGAAGATAAACCGTATATCACACATGAGTGTACATACTAAAGATGAACAGTTCGTTACACCTGTACAAACGTACTTGAGATAAACCGTGTATAACACGTGTGCATACATTATAATGAGAAAAAGTTCATTACACATGTGCATACATACTGGAAAGAAACCGTATATTACACATGTGCCTACATTCTAAAAAGAAACAGTTCGTTACACGTGTGCATATATACTGGAGAAATCCGTATATTACACGTGTGCATACATTCTAAAGAGAAACAGTTCATTACACCTGTGCATACATACTGGAGAAAAACCGTATATTACACGTGTGCACACATTCTAAAGAGAAACAGTTTGTTACACGTGTGCATACATACTGGAAAGAAACCGTATATCAAGTTTGTGCACACATTTTAAAGAGAAAGTGTTTGTTACACGTGTGCATACATACTGGAGAGAAACTGTATATTTGACTTATACATACATTCTAAAGAGAAACAGTTCGTTACACATGTGCATATATACTGGAGAGAAACCGTATATTTGACTTATACATACATTCTAAAGAGAAACATTTCATTACACGTGTGCAAACATACTGGAGAGAAACTGTATATTATACGTGTGCTTATATTCTAAAGAGAAACAGTTTGTTAATCGGGTGCACGCATAGTTGAGAGAAACCGTATATTACACTTGTGCATACATTCTAAAGAGAAACAGTTCATTACACGTGTACATACATACTGGAGAGAAACCGTATATTATATGTGTGCATATATTCTAAAGAGAAACAGTTCGTTACATGTGTGCATACGTATTTGAGAAAAACCGTATATTACACGTGTGCATACATTCTAAAAAGAAACAGCTCGTTACACGTGTGCATATATACTGGAGAGAAACCGTATATTTGACTTATACATACATTCTAAAGAGAAACAGTTCGTTACACGTGTGCATATATACTGGAAAGAAACCGTATATTTGTCTTATACATACATTCTAAAGAGAAACAGTTCGTTACACGTGTGCATACTGTAGAGAAACCGTATATGACACATGTGCATACTTTCTTAAGAGAAAGATTTTGTTAATTGTGTGCTTATTTACTGGGGAGATACCGTATATTACTCGTGTGCATCAGATCTAAAGAGAAACAATTCATTACACGAGGGCATACATACTCTCGAGAAACCATATATCACACATATGTATACATTCTAAAGAGAAAAGTTCGTTACACCTGTACATACATACTTGAGAGAAACAGTATATTACACGTGTGCATAAATTCTTAAGAGAAACAGTTCAGTATACGTGTGCATACATACTGGAACCGTATATTACACGTGAGGATATATTCTAAAGAGAAACAGTTCCGTTATATGTGTGCATACATACTGGGGAGAAACCATATATCACACTTGAGCATACATTCTAAAGAGAAACAGATCATTACACGTGTGCATTCATACTGGAGAGAAACTGTATAATACACGTGTACATACATTCTAAAAAAACAGTTTGTTAATCGTGTGCATACATACTTGAAACCGTATATTACACTTGTGCATACATTCTAAAGAGAAACGGTTCATTACACGTGTGCATACATACTGGAGAGAAGCTGTATATTATACGTGTGCATATATTCTTAAGAGAAACAGTTTGTTAATCGTGTGCACACATAGTTGAGAGAAACCGTATATTACACTTGTGCATCAATCTAAAGAGAAACAGTTCATTACACATGTACATACATACTGGAGAGAAACTATATATTATATGCGTGCATATATTCTAAAGAGAAACAGTTCGTTACATGTGTGCATACGTATTTGAGGAAAAACGTATATTACACGTGTGCATACATTCTAAAGAGAAACAGCTCGTTACACGTGTGCATACATACTGGAGAGAAACCGTATATAATATGTCTGAATACATTCTAATGAGAAACAGTTCGTTACACGTGTGCATACTGTAGAGAAACCGTATATTACACATGTGCATACATTCTAAAGAGAAACGTTTTGTTAATCGTGTCGTTATTTACTGGAGAGATACCGTATATTACTCTGTGCATCAATTCTAAAGAGAAACAGTTCATTACACGTGTGTATACATACTCTCGAGAAAACGTATATCATACATGTGTATACATTCTAAAGAGAAACAGTTCGTTACACCTGTACATACGTACTTGAGAGAAACAGTATATAACACATGTGCATACATTCTTAAGAGAAACAGTTCATTACACGTGTGCATACTTACTAGAGAGAAACCGTATATAACACGTGTGGATATATTCTAAAGAGAAACAGTTCGTTACATGTGTGCATACATTCTAAAGAGAAACAGATCATTATACGTGTGCATACCTACTGGAGAGAAAATGTATAATCACTTGTACATACATTCTAAAAAGAAACAGTTTGTTAATCGTGTGCATACATACTTGAGAGAAACCGTATATTATACGTGTGGATACATTCTAAAGAGAAACAGTTCATTACACGTGTACATACACACTGGAGAGAAACCGTATATGACATGTGCGGATACATTCTAAAGAGAAACACTTCGTTATATGTGTACATACTGGGGAGAAACCATATATCACACTTGTGCATACATTCTAAAGAGAAACAGTTCGTTACACGTGAGCATATATACTGAAAAGAAACCGTATATTTGTCTTATACATACATTCTAAAGAGAAACCGTTCGTTACACGTGTGTATACATACTAGAGAGAAACCGTACATTATACGTGTGCATACATTCTAAAAAGAAACAGTTCTCTTCACGCGTGCATGCATATTGGAGAGAAACCGTATATTACACGTGTGCATCAATTATAAAGAGAAACAATTCATTACACGAGGGCATACATACTCTCGAGAAACCATATATCACACATATGTATACATTCTAAAGAGAAAAGTTCGTTACACCTGTACATACATACTTGAGAGAAACTGTATATTACACGTGTGCATAAATTCTTAAGAGAAACAGTTCAGTATACGTGTGCATACATACTGGAGAGAAACCGTATATTACACGTGAGGATATATTCTAAAGAGAAACAGTTCCGTTATATGTGTGCATACATACTGGGGAGAAACCATATATCACACTTGAGCATACATGAAACAGATCATTACACGTGTGCATTCATACTGGAGAGAAACTGTATAATACACGTGTACATACATTCTAAAAAAACAGTTTGTTAATCGTGTGGATACATACTTGAAACCGTATATTACACTTGTGCATACATTCTAAAGAGAAACGGTTCATTACACGTGTGCATACATACTGGAGAGAAGCTGTATATTATACGTGTGCATATATTCTTAAGAGAAACAGTTTGTTAATCGTGTGCACACATAGTTGAGAGAAACCGTATATTACACTTGTGCATCAATCTAAAGAGAAACAGTTCATTACACATGTACATACATACTGGAGAGAAACTATATATTATATGCGTGCATATATTCTAAAGAGAAACAGTTCGTTACATGTGTGCATACGTATTTGAGGAAAAACGTATATTACACGTGTGCATACATTCTAAAGAGAAACAGCTCGTTACACGTGTGCATACATACTGGAGAGAAACCGTATATAATATGTCTGAATACATTCTAATGAGAAACAGTTCGCTACACGTGTGCATACTGTAGAGAAACCGTATATTACACATGTGCATACATTCTAAAGAGAAACGTTTTGTTAATCGTGTCGTTATTTACTGGAGAGATACCGTATATTACTCTGTGCATCAATTCTAAAGAGAAACAGTTCATTACACGTGTGTATACATACTCTCGAGAAAACGTATATCATACATGTGTATACATTCTAAAGAGAAACAGTTCGTTACACCTGTACATACGTACTTGAGAGAAACAGTATATAACACATGTGCATACATTCTTAAGAGAAACAGTTCATTACACGTGTGCATACTTACTAGAGAGAAACCGTATATAACACGTGTGGATATATTCTAAAGAGAAACAGTTCGTTACATGTGTGCATACATTCTAAAGAGAAACAGATCATTATACGTGTGCATACCTACTGGAGAGAAAATGTATAATCACTTGTACATACATTCTAAAAAGAAACAGTTTGTTAATCGTGTGCATACATACTTGAGAAAAACCGTATATTACACGTGTGGATACATTCTAAAGAGAAACAGTTCATTACACGTGTACATACACACTGGAGAGAAACCGTATATGACATGTGCGGATACATTCTAAAGAGAAACACTTCGTTATATGTGTACATACTGGGGAGAATCCATATATCACACTTGTGCATACATTCTAAAGAGAAACAGTTCGTTACACGTGAGCATATATACTGAAAAGAAACCGTATATTTGTCTTATACATACATTCTAAAGAGAAACCGTTCGTTACACGTGTGTATACATACTAGAGAGAACCCGTACATTATACGTGTGCATACATTCTAAAAAGAAACAGTTCTCTTCACGCGTGCATGCATATTGGAGAGAAACCGTATATTACACGTGTGCATACATTCTCAAGAGAAACATTTCGTTACACGTGTGCATACATACTGGAGAGAAACCTTATATTATCCTTGTTCATACATACTGGAGAGAAACAGTTCGTTACCCGTGTGCATACATTCTAAAGAGAAACAGTTCTCATCACGTGTGCATACATACTGGAGAGAAACCGTATACTTCACTTGTGCATACATTCTAAAGAGAGGCAGTTTGTTAAACGTGTGCATACATACTACAGAGAATCCATATACTACATTTGTGCATATATTTTAAAGGGAAACAGTTCGTCACGCGTGTGCATACATACTGGAGAGAAACCGTGTATTACACTTGTACTTACTACTTAGATGATCTAAAGAGAAATCCTTCGTTACACGTGTGCATGCATACTGTAGAGAAAAAAGTGTGTTACACGTGTGCATACATTCTGGAGAAAAACAGTTTGTTACACGTGTGCATACATACTGGAGAGAAACTGTTCAATATACGTGTACATACATGCTGGAGGGAAACAGTTTGTTACTCGTGTGCCTACATACTGTTGAGAAACAGTTTTTTTACACGTGTGTTTTTACTAAACTGTTAGTTTGAAGGTTAAGTGATATCAATTACATCTCGGTAGAAGTGACTTACTAATGTATTACCCTTGATGTTTTAAAAAGATCGTTGACAAGTTCGACTTCGAGTTATTGCCATTGATTATTGAACTAAAGCAAATTTCAGTTTGTGTAACAATCTTAAGTGAAGTCATTTGGTTCCAATTTCTAACGAATTGTGTTTTTAGTTTTATATAAAAAATACCTCAAACATAGTACTGAGTAATTGATAGTGATTATCGAACAATAAGAATGTCCGATTGTTTCCTCCGTAACTTTAATAAATGAGATCTTTAACACGTTGTATGGATTGAAGGCTAATATCAGCAAATATCGGTAGAGTTTGACCATGCTCACAATTAACAAGTGCCTTACTAAGCTATTTCCCTTGTTGTTTTTTTGAAAAAATGTAACTTAAGACTGGTTACACTAAAACTTGTGTAAAGAGGTTCTGATTTGAATCAATTCTAGTTGAAGGATTGTTTTTGCATGGACACCATTACGGGGTTATTAATCACCTTTAGTGATTGTTCTAGTTTTAGTAAACAATTGTTTGTTTGTTGGTAACATATGTGTCTTTGTACTTTTATGTATTCATTTAAAACGCAGTTTTGCAGTGCATTTTGAATTTAACTATTTTAGTAAAATTCCAGACGCTTTCTAAAATTTCTTCATGTTATATACGAATTTAGTTTTCATCTTTTATATTTAAATTTGGAATGTAATCTTTAGCTTTAAGGGTTCATCAGATTTGTTAACTTGTTTACGGTGTTCAACACGTTCTTGAAATGTAGGTTCGTTCTAGTTATTTTTGTTGTTCAAGCTATTTAAAAGATATCCAGTATTCTTTATGGTTTTAGCTTGCAATTATCAAAGTTTCCTTTCAGTTTCGAATATATGTGCCCGAATTTCCTTGTTCATTATTAATTTAAAATGTATACCAGATTTTTTTAAAGTATTACGAAGTTCGTCCTGTTTAGTACGTTAAATCGTTTCTTTTCATTGTTGTATTTGTTGTATATTACCCGAGCATTTCACATTTACTTCCGAACCAGGCTTGTTTATTATTTATTATAGAGAACAGATACGTTGATTTGATAAATTCACACATAATTGTGCCATACTCCAATTTTGCAGATGAAGTCTCAATTAGTATGACACTAAGTATAATTGTATTTACCTTGGTTAGCCGAGAGAAACGTTATTTTCTGTAACCTTCGATAAACATGAGCCATAACACTGCAGCAGTCATATATGTATCCAGTGATGTATCGTATGAGGTCGACCTGTTTGATTAAACACATCTGTGAATTGAATTACATGTTAAATATTTTAAGATAAAATTATGTTTTTGATTCTTATTGATACAACATGTGTCAAGTATCGGCTTAATTCTGCTATAAAGTGTGATTAAAGAATAAACTAGAAAATGTGTAGTGTGTCTGGGGACACCATTTTGACAGGAACGCCTCGATTCTGGGTTATCGGTTTCTTAAAAATGGAGTCACCATCGTGCTTTGTATTAAAAATGTAATTTATTGAAAAAACATTCTTGCACTACGAGATGAGTTTATGAAGTCAACAAAGTCAAAAGCTAAAAAGTCAAACTCTAAACTGCTTCATTTGTTGATCTTCATATGCATAGTTGATATTTTTACCATACCATCCTCTTTTGTTAATAGTTTCACCGATGTAGTTTTACATTAATGTTTAAAAACAAGTGGAGCATGACTGGTGAATGTGAATGCCAGTAATTGGCACTACTCAGTCATGTGACACAGTCATGCGACACAGTAATGTGACATACATTAATTTTACTTAGAAATCATGTTCCTTACCTCATATATAATTCACAACCGTGGTCAGGAGGGTAAATACGCATCACTTGAAACCTTCTCAGCTGACACCGCAGCCGGTTCGAATCCCACAGGAAGCTATTGTATGCTAGCATGTAAGTAGCATGTACACTGTAGGATTGACACAGTGACTCTATAATTGAACAGACAAATAACTATATAAATATTTAGTTTCAAGTATAACAAGTACAAATGTGAAGTTTGATAGCCTTCATATACATTTTAACAGTTTCACCTAGAACCGATTCGAGGGCAAGCAAGACTACAAGACGCAGTATGTGTCTATTCAGAAATAAATGCTCGCACAGGCGAAATCCGGTATATCGAGACATAAGGTGCGACTCTATGACTGATGTACCGATCAATGCTTCCCCGATCGGAGAGTTTGTGGGGTGGCGTGGTGTCGACACTTTAAAAAAAATACGTACATACCTTATTAGTGTATTCATGTTCCAAAATGTGTTTTGTTGCAGACGACAATAAACAGACTTTTTATTAACGACACCGTCTTGCACCTTCATACAGACATGCGAATTTGTTACATCAAATGCAAATCTGAAATATATTTAACAATTAGCAAACTTGTTAAGTCAAATATTAATTCAAGGCACAAATTGTCTTCAGTTGTGATTGCAGTATGACAATATATTAGAAAGTTAAGAAGGATCAAGAAAAGTATCAACTAAGAAAATAATGGAACTATTTATTATTAATACTAATTTACAAGTTGTTGTTATATAACTTCTACTGGTGTTGTAGTTGCTGTTGCAGCGTATACAGATAATGTTGTTGTTGTTGCTGATGCAGCGTATACAGCTACTGGTATTGTTGCTGGAGATGCCGTGTATACAACTAATGTTGTTGTTGTTGTTCTGATGCAGCGTATACAGCTACTACTGCTGTTGTTGCTGATGCAGCGTATACAGCTACTGTTGTTGTTGTTGTTGTTGTTGTTGTTGTTGTGTGTGACGCAGCTTACACAGCTACTATTTGTTGTTGAAGCTGATGGAGCTTATACATATACTGTTGTTGTTGTTATTGTGGCTGATGCTTTTTGTTGTTGAAGCTGTTGATGTTGCTGTGGGTGACGCAGCTTAAACAGCTACTTTTGTTGTTGAAGCTGATGGAGTTAATACAGCTACTGTTGATTTTTGGCTAATGGAGCTTATACAGCTACTGTTGTTGCTGTTGTTATTGTGACTGATGCATCTTATACAGCTACTGTTGATGTTGTTGTGGGTGATGCGTCTTATACAGCTATTGTTGTTGTTGATGTGGGTGATGCAGCTTATACAGCTTATACAGCTACTATTGTTGTTGTGACAGCTGGAGCTTATACTGCTACTGTTATTGTTGTGGCTAATGGAGCTTATACAACTGCTGTTGCTGTTGTTGTTGGTTGTTGTTGTTGTTGTTGTTGTTGTGGGTGATGCAGCTTAAACAGCTACTGTTGTTGTTGGAGCTGATGGAGTTTATACAGCTACTGGTGTTGTTGTTGTTATTGTGGCTGATGCAGCTTATACAGCTACTGTTGATGTTGCTGTGTGTGACGCAGCTTATACATATACTGTTGATGTTGCTGTGTGTGACGCAGCTTATACATCTACTGTTGATGTTGCTGTGTGTGACGCAGCTTATACATCTAATGTTGAAGTTGCTGTGGGTGACGCAGCTTATACAGCTACTGTTTGTTGTTGAAGCTGATGGAGCTTATACAGCTACTCATGATTTTGTGGTTGATGAATCTTATACAGCTACTGTTGTTGCTGTTGTTATTATGGCTGATGCAGCTTATACAGCTACTGTTGATGTTGTTGTTGTGGGTGACGCAGCTTATACAGCTAATGTTGTTGTTGTTGTAGCTTATTGACCTTATACAGCTACTGATATTGTTGTTGTTGTTGTTGTTATGTCTGATGGAGCATATACTGCTACTGTTGTTGTAGCTGCTGATACAACTATAAAGCTACTGTTTTTGGTTTTGCTGCTGCAGCCGATACATCTATTGCGGATGTGGATGCTGATACAGTTTATACAGCTACTTTTGTTGGTGTTGCTTTTGCAGCTGAAACAGCTACTGGTGTTGTTACTGCTGATGGAGATTATACAGCTACTGTTGCTTTTGTGACTGATGGAGCGTATACAGCTACTGTTATTGTTGTTGCTGATGCAGATTGTACTGCTACTGTTGTTGTTGTTGTCGATGCAGCTGGTACAGCTACTGTTGTTTTTGTGGCTGATGGAGCTTATACAGCTACTGTTGTTGTTGTTGTCGATGCAGCTTATACAGCTACTGATGATGCAATTTATACAGCTACTTTTGTTGGTGTTGCCTGTGCAGCTGATACAGCTACTGATGTTGTGTCTTGTGCATTTGTACAGCTTCTGTTTGTGATATTTTGAATATCTCTGGTGTTGAATTCATATGCTATTGTCTGAAATAAATAAAAGCGATTTAGATTAGAAACAAACATTTTAAAAGTAAAGCAAATTTCATAAACTATGTAAGCAATGAAGATCTAATTTAAACTGTCGACCTCTAACACGTTATAACTTCATAGATCCATCCACAAGAGATACATTCGTATCGAGGTAGCTCGAAGAGCAATAATTTAGAGATGTTTAAAGTGTTTTAATGATTAGCGCCTTAAAGAGCACTCTTTAGCCGCTAGTTAAGAGTTTCCGTCAAGACTGTTAGCTAACTAAAGGTGTGTCTTTCAGTACTGGTCTACAGCTTTCATCAAGTTCTGTCTGTGTGAGATGTCTAGAAAAGCTGTGTTGCAAATTAAAAAGTAATACAATCGCCTAATGTTTAAACACACACCACGGGAAATATTGCCTGTCGAGGTTTTGACAAAAATTATACAAAATATGAAACTTGCATGGTTTTACGCAAGCGTAAAATAGCTGCCGAGAGACAAATATTTAACATAATAATAGATCAAGTCACGGTTGTTAAAAAACATATTAAAAAAAAAAGTTGTCACGGAGACATAAACACGCTACGACCGGGTTTTTTTTCCAGATTTTTAAAAATCAGTTATTCCTACCAAACATTTAGAATCGATGTGGGCGACCTCATTTCTATCTGTTCAGATGCCTTACATATTGATTACAATTCACCCTTGTAACACGACGTGCTAGAAGTACACATCAGCACAGAAATACAATTGTTCACATGTAAGGGATAGTGTGCGTTAGCGTGTGCATTACAACATAATATAAACTGTTCACTGCTACCATGTGTAATTATAAGATTGCGTTATTAAAGTGAAAAATGTAAAAGAACTGTTTATTGCTACCTTACAATAATGAAAACCATATTTATGAAAAAAGATGCAGTCTCCGTGGCCGACTGGTTAACGATATTGCGTTGCAAACATTCGCCTCTCACCGCTGCGGTTCGAATCCCGCTGGGAGCTCGACTTGTAAGTGAGGAAGTGTCGATATTTACGGATGGCGGAAGGTGTACAGTACTGGTTCTACCCAGAAATGTGGGGTGGTCTGCTTTCACTACTAAACATCGACCGTCATATATAACCTGACGTAAAACACCATATAAACAAATAAAAATGAAAATTTAAAAAAAAGGAAAAGTATATCAGCATGCTTGAACCCTCACTTCCCCGGCACTAACACGACGCCTCAACCAATTGCGCTACAGAGACTAATGAACGTTTTGTTGGTAATATACATGTCATAATTATCACAAGCTACACTTCAGTAGCCTCATCTACGAAAACGTTATTTCAGAAAGTAAAACGGTAACCTTTGAACATTGCAAAAATATGTGTTTATACCATTCAAGTTGTTTAGACGAGTTCACTAAGAATTGAAGTTGTAATGCATGCTTATCGTCAACTACATGATTCGCATTATGTTAACCGAAGACAAACAAAAAAAACATATAAGGATTCGGCAGCTGAATAAGATTACTGTTAAAAATGCAACTTATAATAAATAGTGTTATATATCACGTGGTACGGATAACTGAAATCTTAAAACAAATATCAGCCATGAAGGTAGATGTTAACTTTATATATTTATTAATTAATTAGGTAAGTAATGGCAACTATAATATAGATTTTACTTAAAATGTCATCACAATGACTCAATACCGGTATCGCTTTCTTAATGCATAGAATTGGACACCATTTCTAAACAATTAAGTTGGGTAATATAAGCTGCCAGTTAAAATGGAAAAGGAATACCCTAGATATATAAAACAGCAAAACGACATTTTGGAGCTAGTTACGTAACCGAAATGTTGGTGTCAAACCCTAGGCAATTTCACCAAAAAGTCCTTAAATGTATATCATACCTTGATGTTAGAGAAATGTATGACAAGGTAATAATACAAACCATACTCCGAGGTTCAAATTTAGAACACGTAATAGATGATATTGCAATATAAGGAAAATCGCATTTACAGCCCTCATCATGACATATTGGGCACACAGGGATACAAAGAAAAACAGTATAGCTTCATGTTTGAGCAGAGTTTTTCTCATTATACATACCACTAACGGGCATCATTAAATATTGTACATCATCATCGTCTCTATTCATATCATGCTCTGGCAATAACAAAAACAGGAGACTCAGTTGATCTCTCTAAATTCAAAATCGGCGAAAAAGGACAGTTTAAGTACGGCAGCTTTTTAAAAAAATAACTAATTATACGGACCAGTGATGTTCTTGTACATGGGAAATTAGGGTGGTATGTTCCATTTAAGCATCATCGACGTTACTAATTTTATATTTGCAACTCGTTCTTAAAGACAAGTCTAGAAATAGACATGTTACATAAGAATTTCTTCTTAATAGTCTATATAGCAGGTGTCTTGAAGCGCACGTAACGCGGACCTTATAACTATCCGATAGCGCGTATCTTCACTTGGCTAGCTTAAAGCAGACCTAAAGAGCTGTCTTCAAGTGTTCAGTCAGTGATTACTATTTTCATGATCACTATATGTTACCATTGATTTATATATGCATGCATAATAGTTAGTGTACGCATTCCTAATGCAAAGATAATTGGAAAATAGAAAATGGCTGCTGGATGGCTCTTTGAAGTTTCAACGACCACTTTTGTACACATTCAATAGATATGTGAAGACTTTAACCAAACTTGGAAACTATTTAATTTCAAATGCAGTTATATAGAGAAATACTCAGAATTGATTTTTATCTTTCTTTCTCGTTTTCATATGCTTGACGACATTCTCGGACTTTTAAAAGCATTATAGTTAAATCTCTCCCGTAAGTCAGAATGATATACATATGAAATGTGTAAGTCAGAATGATATACATATGAAATGTTTCACAACAACAAATGTTCTTTAACGACTTTAATCACTAATCAGTAGCGTTATTACTTACCGGTCATGCCCAATCTTTGTTGCTCTAAAGTAAAATACCATTTAAGCCAGTGGTAGGAGCGTGAGAGGAGTTGCATCGTACATTACCTCTCATAAGCAGATTCAATAAAACCGAGTTTGCTACTGTTCTCTTTTGTTAATGTTTGTTGTTTCCATTATATCCCCTTTTGAGTATTTATTGACATTCACACTAGCGTTTGTTTAGTGCAGTGTGGTGGCTGTAAAACGTCTCCCCGACTACAAATCGTTCTATATACCGGTATTCTATATATCTCTAACGTCTTCGTGGCCGTGATGGTAAAAACGCTGCGTTTGAAACCTGAGCGCCTTTCACCGCAGTGGGTTCGAATCCCACTGGGAGCTCGACTTGTTAAGTGAGAACGTGTCGATTCTTACGAATGCGGAAGGTATGCAGTACTGGTTCTGCCAGGGAAAGGTGGGTGGTATGAGGCAGACCACCACTAAAATCGACCGTCATATATAGCCTAAAATGCGCAGATAATTACGTAAAACAACATTCATTTAAATATTTCCCACAGCCATGACTGTTCCTCAAACATATTTATGCATCGTTTAATACGAACCTATTTGGTTAATGATATTCGAACGTTTATAAGGTCTGGATGCGGCTATGAATATCATTCAAGGGTAACACTGACTATATAAATGTGTGAACATATTAAACTGGACGTTGCATGTAAACATATTCAAATATATAATAGTTTTAATTAAACATTTTACTTAAGTGCAGTGTTTCTTCAATTCCGATATACTAAGTACAGCTCGTATGCATCCGACACTGGTGTCTATGTCTGCATTTATTACTGTCCAGGCATGCCGATAAGCTAAGTACAGCGTGTATGCATCCAACACGGGTGCTATGAGCACAATTAAAGTGGTAAAGGGTAAATCTTTATTAATAATAAGTAGTGCATTATATGCTTGCAGGTTTACATTTAAAGTAATGCTGGATTAATGGCCTAGTCGATAGTTTTTTTTATTCAAGATGATGTGTCTACTTAAGATAGTTCGAATCGCTGTTTGTGTTATTTAGTTAGCATTTACACTCTAATGTACCCATTTGCGTTTGCGGTAGTACCTGTTGGTTGCATGTTTACACCCTGAAATGTGCGGAACGTTGTTGTATGTGTGGTCTTGTTGAATGTGCGGGACGTTGTCGTAAGTGTCTAAGTGTTGAAAGTGCGGGACGCTGTCTGAGCTGTCGACATATTTTCAGTGCGGGACGCTATTGTAAAAGTTGGCGTGTAGAAAGTACGGAACGATTAGACAATCATAGCGTAAGGGTATTAACACTAATATTAAGACTTGTTAGCAAATCCGTGTTGAGATCAGAGGTGGAATTCTCCTATGATATATAGTAAGTTTCGTTTCCTTTTTTTGAAAGCTTTTAAAAATAAAAATGGTGAGATTTCTAACAATTTTAACATGTTTTGATTGCAACATTTCTATAAATTGAGGATCTTACATGAGTACTCATTCAATATTGAATTTATTAAACGAATTGGCAAAACGATATAATGCGAGGCTCTTGCCGAGCATTTTATCATTTTTGCTAACGAGTTTAATAAATTCAATAATGAATGAGAACGAATGTTAGATTCTGTTTATTACATAACTCACATATCGACTTTTATTGCATTTTGCCTGTCGCTTTAACACGCGAAACCGACATAAACTGTGGGAATTGGATCATAGTCATTATCGATTTTTTTTAACAGCGCATACTAGGCTCATTTGCATACTTATATAACTAGTGGTATGTCGAAAATATAGAATGGTTTTATTCCACTCCCACGCCGTAAGTTATGTGATAAATTTAGGTATGTTTAGTATTTTCCAATAACATGTTTTAATATAAACATCTCTGAAATTCCGATAAAGTGGACATTCTAGTGTACAATGAATAGATATATTCAACATCTTACACGCACACCTTGATCTACCTTTACTCTACATTGTATTGGCCATCACAGTTTGGGTTCTATGGGAGTCAAAAAGACGACATTAATTAATCCTTTAGATAAAACTATACGGAAATCAACGTCTAAATTTTATTGAACTATTATAAGCAATATAAGAGATATAGACCTGTAAACAGGGAATTGCACATTTTAAGAGCTATCAATCGTTGGGTTTCATGAGAGCCCATGGATTATAGAAACCAAAATTACTTATGCAGCCCTTAAGATACTACTATAAGAAAGCTCAAAAAATCTGCTTTAGCTAGGACATAAAATGTAAGATATATAGACCTGTAAACACAACGAAAAACAAAAACAAACTGTAAAGACGACAAACTAGATGTAGACTGAGACGCCGACACTGACGCCGACGCCGGCGTGAGTTTATAAGCTTTAAAGCCTTATAAGTCTTATTCTTCGAATAGTAGAGCTAATACATACACCAGATCATATTATAAAATGTGTACATAATATAATAACGTACCCACAATAAATAAATACAATGCTCCAAGAAAGACATTTTTGGCGTTCCATAGAAATCAATGCTGCTGAATATTCGAGCTAAATATGGGTGACAGAACCTAAGGTATCTTGCGCTAAAATGAATGAATCAACACGTTATTTAACGATACAAATCCAATAAAACAATGAGAAAACAATGCAGTGTGCTTATGAGGCTGAATTAAATGGAATAGGGTAAAGAAACTTACTACATCTATTCATCCGTCCATTTCTGAATCAGACATCCATCCAACTGACTTGTTGTCATATGGTTGAAACTTGACAAACAGTTTTTTAATTTTGATAAAGATGTGTTTATATGTGGTGTTTATATGTGGGGCGAAGAATCGCCTGCTTACCAAATGTGTGCAGTAGATTTATTTGATGTAATACAAAATGATATTTCTTATTATGAAAATATAGGCTCATCGTATTTAATTGGTGACTGGAATAGTCGAGTAGGTTTAAGAAAAGATTATGTTTCGTGTGATTGCTATAATGATTATATTGACCAATATGAATATGTTCCCGATGTGCCCCTAATACGGACCTCGCTTGACAAAACATGTAATTCATTTGGGTTGAAACTTATTGATATTTGTAAATCCATGAGTGTGAGTATAGTTAACGGTCGCTTATTTCAGGATTATGACTGTGGAGCTTATACTTACGCCTCAAGGCAAGGTGCATCTGTGATTGATTATTTGTTAACAAAAGAATGTAATTTTGCGAGTATTAATGATTTTAATGTTTGCTCATTCAATGAATGGAGTGATCATTGTCCTGTTTCCTTTGCATTGATTTGTAATGTTAAACGTAAGGTTGCTACTGTGAACAGTGATGTTCGATATAAATGGTCTAGTGATTTAAAGAATGAGTTCAGAGCGGGATTGATTTCTCGATTAACTGATTTGAATAGTGTGACGAATAATATAGATATTTCGGACAGGGCGTCAATAAATACTGTAGTTTGTAATTTTACAAATATTTTGCGTGATGTTGCCGATCCACTTTTTTGTAGAAAGGTTTTTAATAATTGTGACCCTACTTTTACTGACTAACCAATGGTAAGAAATAAGGAATGGTTTGATGCGGAATGTATTCAAGCGAAACAACGATATAGTGAAGCGTTGTGCATATTTAATCGATGCAAATCTAACTTTAGTAGGGAACAGTTTTGTATATTAAAAAAGGAATATAAGGATATTATTAAGAAAAAACGTAGGGCTTTTGAATTAAAGAAATTGTCAGATATTGAGAAGCTTAGGCATTCAAAACCTAAGGAATTCTGGAAATTTTTTAAAAGTAGTAATAAAAAGATTAGTCATAATATTACTATTGAGTCGTTTTATGATTATTTTTCTGGACTTGGAAATGATATATTGAATATAAAAAATGATGATGCAGAGGCATTTGCTATGAATCATGATTTTGATAATTTGGATGGTGCAGATGAACAGCTAGATAGGCCGATAACTGTATCTGAAATATTAGAAGCTGTTAAAAACCTTAATCGTGGTAAATCTACTGGTAGTGATTTTTTAATGAATGAATATTTTATAGAATCTATTGACATTTTATCGTCACATGTTTGTGACATATTTAATTCCATTTTGAACAGTGGTTTTTTTTCCAGAAAAATGGACAGAGGGTGTCATGATACCGTTACATAAAAAGGGAGATAAAAATGATGTAAACAACTATAGGGGTATTACATTAGTTAGCTGTTTATCTAAACTGTTTACATCGATATTATGTAAACGCATGGTTACCTTTTGTGATGAAAATAATACACTGTCCGATGCACAATTTGGATTTAGAAAAGGAAGATCTACTGTTGATGCATTATTTGTGTTGTTAACCGTTATTCAGAAATATGTAAACGAGAATAAAAGGTTGTATTGTGTATTTGTTGACCTTAAAAAAGCATATGACTGTATTTATAGAAATGCATTGTGGTTAAAAATATATAACCAGGGAATTCAAGGTAAAATGTGCAGAATAATAAGAGATATGTATTTAAAGATAAAGTCTTGTGTCAGGTCTTGTCAAACTTATTCTGAATTCTTCGAATATGCTGTAGGTTTACGTCAAGGGGAGGTAATCTCTCCAATCTTATTTTCTCTATTTCTGAAGACTTAGAGTTGTTTTTGCAACAAGATATAAATTCTGGTTTAAAGATAGGTGATATTGTTTTAATGTTACTACTTTTTGCTGATGATATGGTTATCCTTGGAAATTCACCAGAAGAAATACAGAGTAGCCTCGATTTGTTAAATTGTTATTGTAAAAAATGGAGTCTTGAAGTGAATACGCTTAAAACTAAAGTTATGGTTTTTAGGAAAAGAGGTAGACTATTACCAAATGAGGAATTCACTTATAATAACAGTAAATTAGAAGTAGTTGATGATTTTAATTATTTGGGTACCGTGTTTAATTATACTGGTAATTTTTCACTTAACCAAGAACAATTAGTTGGTAAAGCTTTGAAAGCCCTTAATGTTTTATTAGTAAATTGTCGTAAATATAAACTTAAACCTAAATTACTTTGTCAACTTTTTGATGCATTTGTTGGCTCAGTCTTGGGTTATGCATCGGAAATATGGGGCTTTAGTAAGTCTAAAGAAATTGAAAGAATACACTTAAAATTTTGTAAGAAAATATTAAATGTTAAAGTAAGTACTTGTACAGCTGCTGTTTACGGTGAATTAGGACGTTATCCTTTGTATATTTCACGATATGTTAAAATTGTTAAGTATTGGTTTAAGTTGTTAAATACTGATAATATTATATTGAAACAGGTTTATAATATGGCCTATGACGAGTGTGTTAATGGCAAAAAGAACTGGTTATCTAATGTTAAAACGTTACTGTATGAATATGGTTTCAATTGGGTATGGGATAACCCTGATACAGTTGTTTGTAGGTCATTTGTATTAGTATTCAAACAAAGAATAATCGATTGTTTTTTGCAAAAGTGGTATGCAGATAAACAAAATTCTGGTGTCTTAGGTTTGTATAACAATGTGAAAAATCATTTTCATTATGAAATATACTTAGATGTATTGCCATGCGATTTAAGAAGTTTAGTAAGTAGAATAAGGTTATCGTCACATTCTCTAAGAATTCAAGCAGGTCGGTATGGTATCAATAGGATTGAAAGAAATGAACGTTTTTGTCAATATTGTAATACTCAAGATATTGAAGATGAGTTTCATTTCATTCTAAAATGCCCATGTTACTCCGATATAAGGAGGAAATACATAGCTCAATATTATTGTAATAGACCAAGTATTTTTTTTTAATTTCGATTACCAAATGAATGGTAATCCATTTATTCACCCCGTAATAGGTTTGTGAGGGTCGGGGTGGGCCACCCCTCAACAAACCGTACAGATATGTATGTAATATGCATCATATTTATATATGAACAGTTTTCACATATACTTACATACAAAAATGCATATCATAATTAGAAGCTGTATAAATAGGGAGTTTTTTTTTTAAAAACATCTTTACAATTTCAAAAGAAGATTTAAAATACACATTTCTGAAAGAGGGACACCGAGGATCTTTCAAAAGTTTTATTTACAAATAAACCAGATTGCTGTATGTCCCTTTTACACTTGAAAGCGGAAAAAAATTATAATTGTCAAGATATTTATTTTGCTACTTTAATACCCCTTCAATGATAATCGTAAAGATGTTTTTTGTTTTTTTTTTGTTTTTTTCAAACCCAGCATATATATTTTACCTAACAAATGATTTAACATAGATAAGTGCATAGATAAAATAATCAAGTACGAATGTTTCAGTTTGTATACAAATCCACAAACTATCTCTGCTGAGTTTTACTATAGTTGATTGTGTGAAAAAAATGCTGTTATAAAAAATAAAAATATATAAAGAAAAGACAAGATCTATCTATGGAGGTGTGACTCTTCATTATTCAGTGGGAACAGCGGGGAACATAAGTTAGCTTGGGAACTTACTTTTTTTTTTTACTGTATCAAAGATTAGAAGAAAAGAATAATAATAAGGTAGATGTGTTGCACAGTGTAACTTAATAATTAAGACAATAACTAATTAAGTAGAGATTTATAAGTCGACCAAGGTTTTTCAAATTTATCAAATGCAATACTTTTAATTGCATTTATTTTTTCAGTTTGATATATGTATTTAATTTGTGGTTTGAAATTAATGAACAGTGGCAATCTTCCATCTAACTTACATTTATATATGAAGTATTTTGCATGCAAAATTAATTAATTTAAAACAATATCATATTGACTAGACCCAAATATGATTTCTTTTATAGTCCATTCCGGTTGGATTATTATATTATTATCATTGCAAGTAATCTTAAAAATATCCCAAAATGTTTTAATATATTTACATTCCCAAAATAAATGTGTAATGGTTTCTGGAGACTCTGTACAAAAGCTACAAGAATTATCATTTTTTATCTTCATTTTTGTCAAAAGGATGTTTGTAGCAGTAATTCTATGGTTTATTTTTGCCTGAAACCATTGTAACCTGGTGTCTTTTGTACATTTGATAGGTATTTTGAACAAGTCCTTCCATTCTCTGTCTACATTTAAACCATATTGCCCCCATTTGGCTATAGATGTTGGATGTACATTTGATTTATTAAGTATATCATAAATGGAACGACAGCCTTTCTGTGAGCTTGTTATAAGGGACACTACTGATGGGCAAACTGGATTTTCTAAATTAATGGCAAGATGAGAGAAATTTTGTTTTTGAAGGTAGTCCCGTATTGCTGCAGTCATACCTTCATATTCTAAAAAATGTGACTTTGCAGCAAACTTTTCGATAAATAGTGTAAAAGAGAGAAGATTACCATTGTTATCCATTATATCATTAATAAATAAAATACCTTTATCATACCATCTTTTATAAAAAGCACATGATCTTCCAATCTTAATGTTATTATTGTACTAGACCAAGTATGTTTAAATTCATCGAATTATTGCAAACTGAAAACAAAATGATTCTTTTAAAATTGGCTTTATATCTCAAATGTGCGATGTCACATAGAATATCTATAACGCATGTGTGAACACTTTATAGATCATCCTCTTTAGAGCTGATATAAATCATATACTTTGTATGTTACACGTGATTTAATTATGTATTTTGTAATTGTTGTATATATATTATGATGATGTACTTAACGTACAAGTCAATAAAAGTATGTTCTGTTCTGTTCTATCTTGCGCTAAAATGAATGAATAAACACGTTATTTAACGATACAAATCCAATAAAACAATGAGAAAACAATGCAGTGTGCTTATGAGGCTGAATTAAATGGAATAGGGTAAAGAAACTTACTACATCTATTCATCAGTCCATTTCTGAATCAGACATCCATCCAACTGACTTGTTGTGAATTTTCTCGGCCTATACGTACCTCGAAGATTAAAACCATTAAAAAGCAAAACGGCCGAATTAATCGACTAAATTCGACTCAACTGTCCGTAGATGGCTTATGTTCGTGCACGGTGGTGAGTGGATTTTTAACACAAAGACCCAATCAGTATAGTAACATATATAAAGCCTTTGTTATTCTGCCAGGGGGCATTTACAATCAATTACATATTACACATTTAAATTTAAACGCAAACCAGGTGCAGCCCAAGAAGGGCTTTTCTGAGGGAACCTCTAATCCTGGCATCTCCGTAAAAGTGGGCATTGTTTTGTTGTTAGACCCAACCACACAGAACCACCCACGGCAACCCAGCACCATCCCAAGTCTCGTTCCTGAGATGTGCAACATAAAACACAGTATATATATATATATTATTTATTTTTGTGAGAGTGGGGGTGGTGGGGCGTGGGGTTGGGGGAGAGAAGGGAATGTCAAATGATTTTTAGGAGCTGACACACTAATCCTGGATCCGCGTAATCAGTTGCACGTTTACGTGGGGTGTGGTGTGGTGGGGTGGGGGAGACGTCGGTATATGCTTGGCCTTAAGGCAGACATATTCTACGAAATCACCTCCTGCACAAGTAATGTATTCAAAGGAGGTAATATACGCATTCAGTTCTGTCCCAACATGTAAATAGAGGCTACTTGGAAGAGTAATTGATAGCAAATACAAACACAAGATACTTTTTGTTATGGCCGGGCACCCTACCCCCTCCCTAATAATCCTGTATCCGCGCATTCAGTTAAAATCTATGTGTATTTGGGGTGGAGTGAAATTTGCCATTCCGGGTGTCCCTGCCCCGCACAGCCTCCCCCTCCACAGACAAATAAATAAATACTAATTATAATAATAAAATGCGAATCAGTTCTAAATTATATTTTCTTAAAGTAAACAAATACAAATTATATTATTTCAACCGAAATTTGTACAAGCTTACAGCACGTATCATAAATGATTGGATGTCCATGCTATTTCTGTTGTTTCTACAGAGATGTTTGCGTGTGGATATGCAATCATTTATATCTTCATCTTCTTCTCGAACCCACCAACCTCCGATTCCTCCTCGGATAAAAATTACTCTATTCGTCTAACCATGACGATACAATTACTTCATACAGACATGATCATACTGCTAATTTTGTCTGAAGGACATGCTATATGCGGTAGAACATACACAGTTTAATAAACATAGTTATGGTATTTTGAATTAAAGGGAATGTAGCGACACAGCGAAAACCAGGGGGGGGGGGGGGGGGGGGGGGGGGGGCGTAAGATTTTGGTCAATTTTCGGGTCCGTCTCTAGCCTCGTAAAACGTTTGCGGTAGTGCATTGATAGGGTAAAAAAGTCCGTTTTCAAATAAAAGGATTTAACAATGTGTTAATTAAACCACTCATTAGTCATTATGCGTCGGGCCAGCGAGCGAAGCGAGTGAGAATTTTTTTATACTGAGGGCGTGCATTGAAATTGTTTGATATTTTATCTACAGTAACATGGACATACATGTATGAATAAAAAATAGTCCGTTTTCAAATAAAAGCATTTAACAATGTCAAATAAAAGAATTTAACAATGTGTTAATTAAACCACTCATTAGCCATTATGCGTCGAGCGAGCAAAGCGAGCGGGGAAAAAAATTATACTGAGGGCGTGCAACGAAATTGTTTGATATTTTATCTACAGTAACATGGACATACATGTATGAATAAAAAAGTCCGTTTTCAAATAAAACGATTTAACAATTTGTTAATTAAACCACTATTTAGCCATTATGCGCTGAGCGAGCAAAGCGAGTGAAAACATTTTTTTTTATACTGAGGGCGTGCACGAAATTGTTTGATATTTTATCTACAGTAACATGGACATACATGTTTGATCTGGAATTTTTAGGGGGGGGGGGGGGGGTGCGCGCCGGGTGCCCCCCGACTTATGGATCCGCTAGTGCAAACAATCGGTATTATAAAGTTATAAAGTGTGAAAGAATTATCAAAATCGGATAATAAACAATATTTAAATTAAAAATGCTTTTTAAAACACACAATGTAATGGACGTTACTAGAAACAAACATTGTTCACATCATGGACACATATGGCTGTGATATAATAATTTTCGGATATAACATCTATCATTTCTTATTTCAACAATCTTCATTTAAAAACATAACCTAAATTACAGCGATGTAGGCTTAATAACGCAGATATCCATCTGTATACGTATTTATCATTACACAATCAGTGCCTTCACAACTGTTGATAATAAATTCGCTGTCAATGTCATTTAGAAAGAAAAAAATAATAAGAACGAAGCACTCGCCCTGACGAACACCTAAGAAACAATCAAAATCTGAGCCCAAGCTGTTTTGGGATTTAATCCTAGATGTAATATTTTGATACATATGCATGAGGACATTCACTCCAAACTCCAAATGTGCTGAGTTTATATCAAAGAGTATCCCTCGTTTTCGGATGGGAATTCCACAGCCATCTATGGCGTAGGGGCACCGCCTTCCCTAAAGTTTTAAAACAGGCATTCCGCGATCCCTTCATGTGACCGTGACCATTTACACCTATAAATCCGCGACGCGATCCTTTATAGAGGATTCAAAACACTCATTTTCTCATTGTAAATTAATGGCATATCTGAATAAATAACGCATTGAGGGATGAACTGACAAACATAAATCCGTACCTCCTGATTAGAGTGTTTTTATAAGGATTAGAGGAACAAAGGTGTTAACTATCTCCCGATAAGTGGTGAATTCATCCATGCGTACGAAGACTTTGCAGGGGGGAACCTAGTGTGTGAGTGAGGGAGTGGGTTGGGGTGAGGGTTCGGAAGCATCCCATCCTTCCTAAGATCTCAACAGTTGTGAACATGTACTTGCTTTTGCTCTGAAACATGGCCTTGCGTCCACCCTAAATGAGAGAGATGCTCTGAAACATGGCCCTGCGTCCAACCTAAATGGGAGAGATGCTCTGAAACATGGCACTGCGTCCACCTAAATGGGGGAGATGCTCTGAAACATGGCCTTGCGTCCACCCTAAACGGGAGAGATGCCCTGAAACAAGGCCTTGCGTCCAACCTAAATGGGAGAGATGCTCTGAAACATGGCCTTGCGTCCAACCTAAATGGGAGAGATGCTCTGAAACATGGCCTTGCGTCCAACCTAAATGGGAGAGATGCTCTGAAACTGAAAGAGAGATGCTCTGAAACATGGTCTTGCGTCACCCTAAATGGGAGAGATGCCCTGAAACATGGCCTTGCGTCCAACCTAAATGGGAGAGATGCTCTGGAAAATGGCCTTGCGTCCAACCTAAATGGGAGAGATGCTCTGAAACATGGCCTTGTGTCCAACCTAAATGGCAGAGATGCCCTGAAACATGGCCCTGCGTCTACCCTAAATGGGAGAGATACCCTGAAACATGGCATTGCGTCCACCCTAAATGGGAGAGATGCTCTGAAACATGACCTTGCGTCCACCCTAAACGGGAAGATGCTCTGAAACATGGCTTTGCGTCCACCCGAAATGGGAGAGATGCCCTGAAACATGGCCTTGCGTCCACCTTTAATTGGAGAGATGCCCTGAAACATAGCATTGCGTCTACCCTAAATGGGAGAGATACCCTGAAACATGGCATTGCGTCCACCCTAAATGTGATAGATGCCCTGAAACATAGCATTACGTCCATCCTAAATGGGAGAGATGCCCTGAAACATGGCCTTGCGTCCACCCTAAATGGGATAGATGCCCTGAAACATGGCCTTACGTCCATCCTAAATATGAGAGATGCCCTGAAACATGGCCTTGTGTCCACCCTAAATGGGATAGATGATCGAAACATGGCCTTACGTCCATCCTAAATGGGAGAGATGCCCTGAAACATGGCCTTGCGTCGACCCTAAATGGGATAGATGCCCTGAAACATGGAATTGCGTCCTCCTTGCGTACTCGCTAAAATTGGTAACGAATACTACCTATTAAGTAATCCATCTACACGTTTAAAAGGAGTGATATTTTGGGGTAAAATATTGCACCCCCATAATTTCGAATCATGGATCCCTCCCATATTTGTGCTCTTATTCCAGGTATTTTGTTCCATCGTGAAGTTTTAGCTGCCTATATGATATTTGCAGCGAAAAATAATAGGTGAAACAAATAAAAATCAACGAAACTGTGTTATGGCTTGTTAAACAACATTCAGCTTTTAAATGTTTAATAATTAAATAACACGTCTGTGTTAAACATTGCACCACACACCACCTCTTTAAATGGGACAAAATATAATTAGTTTGTCTCTACAATTAGTTGTCTTGTATACCGGACTACTTTCGCTCTACTTTTGCGTATTCATAAAAACATAAATAGAAGCCGATGTATGGGTTACATTTTAATACGATCACACATGGACTTACACGTTGAATTTATGTTGCTATTTGTTTTATTTTGTGTTTAATCTTAAAAAAAGGGCATGTTCCTGTATTTCAGTCTCTGGGGCTGCTCTAAATAACCTGTAATGTGTTGATGGGCCATTACGATATGGCTGTCTGTGCTACCCTGTGTGTACAATATGGAAAGCTAGCTTTGCACTGAAAAAGAAAACAACTCCAGCAGCTACACATGATGGAGATCTATATAGATTCTCTTTGTCTGAACTATTCTGACATACCGTTTGTGTTTGTGATGTCTATGGACGGAACGTTAAATTTGGTCATTACATACGTTGCTATCTATTGGATGTATACTATCTGTATATATAAAACTGGTGTTGGTGTATCCGGTTTATTTTTACCGCGCATGCGCAGACAATTGAGAGAAATTTTGAGGACGCCATTGTTTTTGCAGCACAGTTGAGGAACGTGATTTCGATTGAGCATTTTAAACGTATTGCATTAAAGTTCGTGAGTAACGGTTGTGAAAAGGTTCGCGACGAAAGGTAGGTACGTGTATATGTTGTAAGTTTTGAGGTCATGTAGTAGCCAACTGTAAATGGGTCAACCACTAAACATGCAGTACGATATGGGATCCATATAGGTCCAATTTTGTTTTCCATACGGGCCCAATATAGGCTGCCCACATGGGGCCCATACCAAACGTGCAACCGGGATTATCCTGGGTCCCATGTGGGCAGCCCATGTGGGTCCAACATGGGACCCATATGGGTCCCAGCTAGCAAAGCATATGGAACCCATATGGGTCCAATGTTGATTTCCATACGGGCCCCATATAGGCTGCCCACATGTGCCCCATATCAAAAGTGCAACCGGGATTAACCTGGGTCCCATGTGGGCATCCCATGTTGGTCCAACATGGGACCCATATGGGTCCCAGCTGGCAAAGCATATGGGATCCATATGGGTCCAATGTTGATTTCCATACGGGCTCCATATGGGCTGCCCACATGGCCCTATATCAAAAGTGCAACCGGGATTAACCAGGGACCCATGTGGGCAGCCAATATGGGTCCAACATAGGCTCAATATGGGACCCATATGGGTCCAATGTTGATTTGCATACGTGCCCAATATGGACTGCCCACATGGGCCCCCATATCACAAATGCAACCAGCTTTGTACTCGGAAGAAGAAGAAGAAGAAGAAAAAGAATAAGAATAAGAAGGGGTTAAGGGGTATGACTGGACATGAAAACTGCATGACCTTGAACAAAGAACCCCTAAATGTGTATGCTACTTACCATATGGACTGGACAAGAACGTTTTTCTTAAGGGCAAATGAAATAAAACTTTGTTTGGTGTGTAACGTCATTTTCCATCACATTTTAGGCTATGTAAGACGGTCAACCTTTTTAGTGGTTGAAGTCGACCACTCACTTATTCCTGGGTAGAACATATAAGATACGTACTGTATACTTCCCGTCGTCCGTAAGAATCGACACTTACAAGTGGAGCTCCCAGTTGGATTCGAACCCGTTGAGAAGGTTTCCAACGCAGCGTCTTTACCCTCTCACCACGGATGCGCTATAAAATATCATGTCTGCGTAACGTAATTGAACTCACTCACTTCTCACCAATGTCACTAGACGAATGCAGCTCAGGTCCGCTTCCCCGTCTATGCATAGTACGCGAGAGGTTACCATCATCTGTGCCATCCAGAGTGACTTGTGTAAGCTATGTAGCTTTCTTTGTAATCAATGTATAAAACAAAGCTTTAATTATGTACTATTTTGAATCCGACTGATTCTTGACTATTAAAGTAGCTTGTATGTTTTGTTTTCTATTTTTTGCAATGATCTCTAGTGGAATGTCATAACTTAATATCAATTAATAAATAACTGATCGCTGGCCACAATTGATTGTTCGGTACATCACTTATTCAAACTCTTGTATCCATCAACCACAGATAACTGCGCCTTATTAATGGTACATCCAGTCCTTTTTAGTTTGGTTGCAAGTTGTTTTTCAAGCCATCCGTTGCAGGTTATTAATGCTGAGTTCTACATAAAGCAAGAACGCAGTCATAAACAACCACAAACAATGGAAGACTGATGTATACTATATTCTTTTCTTTGACATTCAGGACATCTAGGCATGCAGCTTAATTAAGGCAGAAATGGCACTAAAAATATAAAAGATATTAAAAACAACACCTAAAAGACAACATATTTTCAAAATACAGTTTTATAACCGATTCAGCAACATGATAGCATTTGTCTTAAAACGTCTTAATTTTTAAAACGGTTGTGACACAGCATGGTAGACTTTTAATCCAGAGATCTTACTTGCACCACTGCGTGGTTCAATGTGCCCATGGGGAAGACGTTTAATTTCTTAGCTTTGACTTTTTGGACATAAACAGTTTAATTGTTTGAATGGTTGTTATGTTTACGTCATTTTTAGCACACGTTAGGCTATATATAACGGTCTAATCTTTTTGTGTATCGACACTTTCTCACTTGACAAGTCAAGCTCATCGTGGGATTCAAACCTGTAGCTGTGTGAGGCGAGAACGTTTTAGACATAGCCTCTTTACTATCCTGGCCAAGGATGCGACAGACATAAAGTGGTCATTCTTACAGTAAATTGCTTTGTTGCTGCATCATCTGCTTTTCTGGATTACCAGCATAATTGATAATTTTATTATTATTCATGTTGAGATTACTTCTTAAAACATTTTCCTGATTTTTACCCTTGTGAAGATAATTAACCAGATGTTTTTGTTTTATATACTCAGACAGCACAATACCAAAATTTGTAATATTGACACTGCCAGTAGTAACTTCCTCGCCAAGATCATTAAAAAGCCCCATTATATATAATATGATTAGATTAAATTTCGCCGGTGAAGATTCTTTTGACCAACTTTCTAGGGCGATCCAGATACGGAAAGTCGTACTACTTGTCAGTTGCTTTTTTATACTGATCTTTGCTGACATCTTGTTCGTTGGAAAGCATATCCAGCTCACGATTAACTGGAGTCGCAAAGAAGATGTAATGAGAGCAGTTTTATGAAAAGAAAAAAATTCATAACTAGACTGGGAAAACGACAATTTCAAAAAGGGCCTAAGAAAGTATGAACAGTTCAAACGAATGTCTCTGGGAGTTTTGTAATAAGATTGAGATAAATAAATCACACAACAATTTTTGTGTCTTCCCTGGATAAAATAATTAATAATATCGTTTTGATTGCGTTCACAAACATAATTACCAAAAATGACTATCTTCTGATTATCTGAATCTAAAGTATTCACAGGGATAACTTGATCATTTGAACATTCTAGTATATCTTCAACCGGAATTTTATTCTTTTTTTTGCTAT